>CAWVNO010000365.1:0-125000 GCA_963930645.1 Salticus scenicus
AAACAATACAATCAAAGTGACGCAAAATTCAATATATAATTACGATTAAATATGAAGACAATTACTCTAAAAATATTACGGTGTGAAAAAGGGGCGGTACTATAGCATTCCGGAATCATTTTAAAAACTTGGCAGCTATGCATGTAGATTTCTGAATATACTTTAAAAACTTTATTTAAGTGATAGCTGTCATTTTCATTTTTCGTAAATATATATATAAATTTATTTTTAACGATACAAAGTTTGTACTATAATATTTTGTTATAACTTTGATAGACAAATGCATAATACGAGGGCAAAACAAAGGAATAAAAGTAAATAAAATTAATTCATAATTTATATTTTTAAATAACTGTCACCTATTCGGATTTAATTATTTGTGAAGCATTTATTATATAGTTCTTATCATTAAAAATAATTATGCTAAATAACGTATATGTTTTGTACAGTTATAATGTGTTTTAAATAAAAAGTAATTTTTAAACATGATTTAAAAACCATCATCATTAAACACGTTTATTATAATAATTAAAAGCAAAACTATAACTTTTCTTTGAAATAAATCCTAATAATGTTCTAAACATTTATTTTGAGTAACAAATTTAAACTAAAAATGTAATTATTAAATATTTATGACAAGTAGAAAACAGAAATTAAACACTTTAAACTTAAAAAATAATTTTTGCATTCGTGTGAAATATATTTAAGTAGTTTAAAATAATTGCCGCAACAATTTATAAAGATTTGTTTGTAAAAGTCATGCTTCTGTTTTGTATTGCTAAAGTGAGAAAAAAAAATATTGGATAGAATATTACCATTTGCATCTAAACAAGCATTTAATCTTAAGTAGGAAATCACTTAAATATTTTCGGAAAGTGAGTTCTTTTTCATTTAGTACGAAATGTTTATAAACGAAAAAAGAAATATTTTCATTTGAAAGCTTGTTCTTGCACTTGTGTAGAGTATTGTAATAAAAGTAAATAGCTTTGAAATATGTTTCTGAGAAAATATTATTTAATTTTTAACGAGTGATAAATTCTAGACTTAAAATGATAAAGAGACTGTTTTAGTTTGTATTTGTACTACTTTTTTTTATTATTATTATTGTTATTTAATAAGAACTTACAGTTAAAAAATATCACTTATAAGCAAGCTTAAGTTTTAAGTTTTAGAAGCTAATTTATTGTTGAATATTAATGTAATAATATTTTTAATTTTGTGAGGTTTTTTTTCAAAATACCTTTATACATTGTAATACGCCTGCTTTATATTTCTGTGCTATTTTTTTTTTTTTAGGACGGAGGATTATTAGTCTCAATCTACGGATAAAACGTTGTCGCCAGTTTTATGATAGTTGGACATTCATTGAAATCGAAAATATAATTTAATCATTAAAAAGCAATGTTATATTTAAAAAAAAAAAAAAAAAAAAAAAAAACCTAATAGTCCTCCTCTATACTAAACTAAATTCTGCTTTAGCAAGAATTTCATCAAAATCTTTTTTTTCTTTCTTTTTGAAAGAAAAAGAAAAGAAAAGAAAATTAATATTAATAAGTATCGAAAAAATTGAAGCCCTTTTTTAGACAAAAATACATAATTTAATTTTTAACTGTTGCCGAAATAGTTTACGAGTTGATATATATATATATATTAATGAAAATAAATTCACGTGTAAATACTAAAATTCATATAAAACTTTGTGAAAAATTAAACCTGCGGGGTACATTTGAAGTCATTATAGCTCTAAAGGTATTTTTATTTATTTCTTTTTTTATTTATTCATTTATTTATTGGTGTGTGTATGTGTGCGTATGCATCAATGTTTGTAAGACGTTTCTCTTAATAATTTCAATACGAAAATTTTGTTTCTTAAACGTGCAGAAAATAAAGTGACCTGAGATTGCCCATTGCGCAGCACTAGTGCAACGTAAAACCCAATCAAACAACCAAACAACCAGAAATTTATTATATTATATCATTATATTAACCGCTGTAGCGAATTTATGTAAATAAATAAGGCATTTTTACATTGATATTCCGGATTTCCTTGCAGATAAATTACTTAAAGACATTATGTGATAGAAAAACGAGTATCCACATGGACTAAAAAAAAAATAATAATAATAATTTTAATTTAAGAAAAAGTATTACAATCCACTAACGCAGTCTTTATTATTATTATTATTATTATTATTATTATTATTATTATTATTATTACGGATGAACTTAAAATTCAGTGATACGTATAATCATGAACTGCTACATAGGTTTTTAATTTTGCCGAAGTTGGCGTGTTGGTGTTTGGGAGTAAGGACGACTAACTGCACTAGGGTTCTAGGCCTGAGTGAGAGTGTCCTCCGTGGGGGGTCTTTCTAAGGGGTACTTGCCCGTATCAACGCACGATTCGGAGAAAATCACGGAAAACGACGGACGGCTAGGCCGACGAACGCAATCTGGGATCGTACCTGGCACCTCACGTCTACCAGCTTTGAGCACACAACCGCTCTGCCGCTGGTGGGCCTAATTTTGCCAAAGATAAATAAATTTTTTATAGGTTATCCTTAAATGTAGTTTAATTTTCTGTTCCATTTTAAAATACATTCACTGTTAAAAATGGTTTCTTAAAAATGAACAAAATTTTCTCACAATTGCTCTGAAACAATATATACTTACATTTGAGAAATCTTGTATTCATTTTTGAATATACTGACATGCGAAACATGGGAATATTTGGATTTTTACTGGTCAACCCCATTTTTGAGCATGTCAATATACTTAAAAATGAGTACACGGTTTCTCAAATTTATGTATATATATTGTTTCGGAGCTATTGAGACATTTTTAAGAAACCATTTTTAACACTGTGCGCTTTGTTATTTTGTGAAAACGGTAGAGTTAAGACATTTGCATCACAAAAAAATATGGAAAGAGTCAACATCCTCCGTATTTAAGTTCATCTAACGAATAATTATAGTAACCCAGATGTTAAACATATGCTTACGGCTCTGTTGATAGTGACCACGAAAATTAAACGTATATATAAGCTCCGATGACACTGAACAGGGAAACTGAGAATATATATACGCTAAATATGCAAATGAATTATAATAACTACAAATTTCTCTTTTTCAAGGCGATCAAATTGTTAATGTCAATCTTTATTTCTTCTTCTTTCACAACGAAATCAAAATAACAATGTCTTTCTTTTTTCTGAAATATTTCGAAATTCGTCCTGTATGCAAAGATTATCCACTATTTTATAAGAAAAACAGTTTATAAGAAAAGAAATGGTTTATATAAAGAAGAAAATTTAGTCCCTTTAAACTATTTCAAAAGTTTGAAATTTAACATCTTATTACATTTTAAAATCTGGTTAAATAAAAAAATACACACTTATGCAATTCTACAAAATAATTTGTTACGTGTCTGGATCTGTTACAAATTTCGAAAAATAAATAGCAATAGATTGATTCGGGCGTAGCTTTAAATTCAAATGCATAAGTAAACTTAAATATAAAAACTTATAATTTTAAATGTTCATGCAAAACAAAATTTCTTCTGTTTTATATGAGATATGAAGAATATACATTGGTATGAACTATTTCTGTTAGAATAAACTTACGGAGTACTGCTATTCGCTGCGATGCAAATTAAATCATGCATTTATAAAAATGCATATATTTATAAGAGAATGTTTTCGGTAACATTTCTCTCTATATATACATTCTTGAATTTTTATGTTATGCAATTAGTGACGTTACAACGCATTCAAACTATATTCAAAAAGCTGCAAAACATAAAAAAGAACACAAATAAATTCCGGTGGTTTCAGTGAATTAAATTATTTACTTAAAGGAATATTTCCCCTTTTTATCATTAAATATAAAAGCTTATATAAAATGCTTTAATTAAAAAAGTAAATAAATCCATTGATTTGAACCCCTCCCCTTTTTTTTCACTTAAACTAGTTGATTAAACTGCGCAAAATTTTAAAGTGGCAAAAATTATTTGGCCTTAAAGGAAGAATTTTGGTGGCAATTGCTGCATACCAAACGGGGTGCTAAAATTTATGCACTGCTTTAAAAATTATTATGGTAGATTGTTGGGGCTCTGTATTTCAAAATTTCATGTATATATACATATATATATACATACACATATACATATATACACTCATGTCCATAAATTAAGGATAATTCAGATTCACACTGAAATCGAACTTTAATGCAAAACTTTCCCCTGTAGAAATACCACATACATCTTTAAGAATAATATGCAAATTATAGGAAGCCATCAGATGCCGCCGATATGATGTTACAGTGACGAAAGTGTAAGAAGGGGGTAGATAAGGAATGGGAGCAAAGAAGGAAAATTGTCGACAAGCGTTCTGTGTGCCGCTCAGTGCCACAACCGCATGGTTATGACACAGAGGACGCATGCAGATAATTTTTTACGTGGTAGAATTATCGACCGACTAGAATGTGGGCGTACTCAGATAGAAGTATCGGGGGAACATAGAATCCCCCAAAGTGTCATCTCTTGGCTTTGGCAGCGATTCCAAAATGATGGAAATGCTAGTCGACGCTAAAGTACTGGTCGGCCCCGAGTTATAATGCCGAATGACTACCGATATTTCGCAGTAACTGCCAAAATAAGCAGATAATGCATAGCATCAGGCCTGACTCGTCAGCTGTGTGTAGCCACGAGTGCCACAGTTTCAAGACAAACCGTGTATAGACGTTAGGGAGATATTGGTCTATAAGCTCACAGGCCTGTTAAATGTGTTCCACTCACGGCAATGCACTGTGCCAGTGGTTAACTTAGAGTAGAGAACATGCAATGTGGACAGCGGCACAGTTAGCTTGTGTGATGGTTTCCGACGAGTCCAGGTTTAGCTTGCAGCGTGATTCCTGCTAGGCGTTCATATGTAGAACGTCAGGTACCCGTTACCACCAAAACAACATCATCGAACGACACCGTTACTGTGGGGCAGGAGTGCTCGTTTGGAGGGGGGGGGGTATATTGGGATGCAGAACAGATCTGCATGTTCAACTCGGAAGAATGATAGGCCAAATTTATCGGGACATCATTTAGGAACAACATGTACGTATGTTTGGGGGTGCCATGAGCCCAGAATTTGTGTTTATGGATGACTATGCGCGTCCTCACCGTGCACACGTTGTACACGGATGCCTACAATCTGAAGCTATCACCCGCATGGAATGTCCAGCATTCTCACCTGACTAGAATCCGATAGAGCATGTGTAGGACATGTTTTTCCGACGAGTTGTAGTACGTCAACCCCCTCCTACATGTGTACCGGAACTTCGGAGAGCATTGCTTACGGAGTAGAGTAATCTTCCCAAAGATCAGGTCAATATTTAATACTCAGCATTCCTAGGCGTTCTAAGGACTGTATTTCATCATCTGAGAGACATACAATGTATTAACCATCATACCAACCATGTAATGTTAAGTTTTTGCAAGGGAGACATTTTTTGTAACTGCTTCAGGGAACAAAAATCGTAATTTATATAAATGGTATCCTACATAAACCACCTTTTTTTGTTCTTGATCTTTTGTTTAATAAATGGACTTTATGAGTAAGTCACGTTTGTTTTGCTTCTGAGCCTTTATTTGCCTCAGCTAGCATTATCCTTAATTTATGGACATGAGTGTATGTATATAATACAACAAATCAAGAAGGATGTTTTCTATTAAGAAGCACATTCAGGGCATCAAAGGTATATTTCATTTCTCTGAGAGAAATAATTTAATATTTGAATAAAGATATAACAAAAAAAAAATATATTTACAGTCAAAGGAATATTTTTAGCAAAATTGTCCTCCGACTTTGTGAGAATAACGATAAAGAATTTTTTACTAAAGCTTCAAAGAAGGTTTCGGTGTTTACACATTGCATTCTGGGGTATCACTTATTAAAGCCTATCTCAATTACATGTCAAAGAAAAATGTCAAGAAAAAAATCTTATACACCATATTTCTACTTTCCGAACACAGAGATGTAAGGAAAGTGCTGTAATCATGTCAAAAATCTGACTTTGATATTTTCGTATTTTTATACGTTTTGAGGTTTCCCGAGGGGAATCTAGCACTTATTTTTTTTTTACAGGGACACAAAGAAATATTCTTTATCATTACGGCCTATGGGTCCAAATTTTTTAAAGTGCGATAGCGTCTAAATGCCTTATTCGATTGAACTGGAAATTTATACTTATGTTCTAGATCACCATCGCACGAACTGTATAGATTTTGGTTAATAGGTTTACTTATATAGGTTACTTATATAGGTTTACTTATAGGTTTTTACAGGGAAACAATGTAAGAATCTATCTGATCATGATCTATGGGCTCAAATTATTTCAAGTGCAATAGCGTAAAACTAAACAATGGGGAAAAATACTTAAACACCCTATTATATTTTTCACTTTCGTTTATTTAACAACTTGTCTTACTTTAATTTATTTGTACAACCTTTAATTATTTAAGTGTTCCGAAAGTAAAGTAAAGTCACTCCAATTTTTTTAAATAAAATTGAATATTGAAAATATAAAAGTATATTGAAAATTAGAGGAATTTCTTTATGTAAAAGAAATATTTTCAGAACTGTATGCTCCACAGTCTTTTCTTTGTTTACGTCATACACAAACCGACAGACAAATACTTTATTTTATTAATAGGGATTCATTTATTTATTTTTTTCTTCTTTAATTGCAATATTTCTTTATTCGTGAAAGGTTTATAATAAATAATTGAATTTTCTGCGAGTAATAAGTTTACAAAATAGGAAATTTTTTCTCAAATTTTTAAAGAAACCACATTATGTTTTCTTGTAAGTTACAAGAACTTCAACAGAACTCGTTATTTAACCCTTTGTAGCAGATTTCTCATCAAACATAATTTTTACACTTTTTTGATAGTTTTAAGTTATTTTAGATCTAAATAAGTGGAAAATGTTATATTTAAATTTTTAATTAATCTTGGTTCTAAAATATAGGGTGGGGCACCGGTGTCCCTTTCTGCGTTAAAGGTAAATTCATCATGGGACACGGGCGTCCCATGAATAAATATTTTTACAAATTGCACTTATTTACAATTACTTAGATATAGGAGTAGCAATAATTCATTCCTGATCTTTTTTAAATAATCAAATTTAATTAGAAATAAATTTTTCAAATTGGTTGATAAAATATTTTCAAACTACTTTTATTTAACAGTTTTATTTAGTAAAAAATTTATTCTGATAATCTAATAGATTTTTTATAGTAACTATTAGACTCTCTTTTATAATAAAAAACTATAATATAATAATGATATTTGTAATAAGAGCGCCAAAAAATAAATAAGCAAAAGGGACACCGGTGTCCCATCTGCGTCAAAGAGTTAATGTTTCACATTTAGTCATTATAATGCTATATTTTAAAACATATGTTTTAAATTCTCTCTATACATAATATTTTAATGCATATATTTTTGAATTTAATGAAAAACATATATATATAATCTTGTCCAATAATAAATAATTAAATAATATATTAGAAAGAATGTGTGTTTTTATAAATAATAATAATAACTTTGGTAAAATTTCTTTTTCCCCCCTTTTTTTTTTCTTTAGTCGAAACACTTTTATAGAAAGAGTAAATTCTTATTAAAATTTGTCCTTGAAGGAAAAACATTTTTTTTTTTATTGTTTTATTTTGCCAAAATAACATATTATTAAACCTTCTATTCTCGAAAATTCGAAGTAAATATAAATATTTTTTCACAATTTTAAGTAACGAATTTCCCTTTTAGGCTATTTCAAATATTCAAATGCGTTTTAAGAAGACGTAAATCCTTATTCAAATGAAGTTAACTCTCCCGAATGAATTCTGAAATAAAAATATGCTGACTGGAATCCGATGAATGTGACATCAGATCTGAAATGCCAATCTTTATATCTCTTCTTATATGAAAATCGTAAGAGTTCATGAAATTGGATATTTGTAGACTGCCCGATTTTAAAATTATTAAAAATTTAACTTTATCTAACTTTAAGTGCACTTAGCAAAAAAAAAAAAAAAAAAAAAAAAATATATATATATATATATATATATATATATATATATATATATATATGTTATATATATTCGAGCACTAGCAATAATTCCTACATTAAAATAATCTGGTGTGTCACTCACACGACTTTCTCTTACCCTGAAATTTAATACTATAGATACAGGTTCGAGATTAAGAAGTAAGATAACCATGTTATGTAAACCTATGTTAAACAATTCAAATTAGGCTTTGGGAGAGTTTTATATGATAATTAGTTCTGTGTGAGGGGGCTACCGCCCCCTCAACCCCCCGTTTCATTAATGCACCTACATTTATATAGAATTCAAATCGGTTATTAAAAAATAATTCTGTTTTTAAAAAATAATTTATTAAAATTATTATTTAAAAAAACATATTTTATGATAATGCAGACGATTTCCATATTAGAGAAGTAGTATAACACCAAATATCCAAAAAAAAGTTCATTTTATTCTCAATATTGAAAAAAATATATATATACTAGCAGGCTTTGCCCGCTTCGCTGGTCACTAAATTTAAAGGAAACTCTTTTCTATATAGCTTTATAAAAATAAAATAAAATACTAAAATTGCTCAAAAGCTCGCTTCGGATCCCTGCTGCCTTCGGTAGCGATTTGGTCATCCGCAAAAACTCGGGCGCTTGTCCCTATTACCTGAGACAATGGTTTACCAATAGGCTTGCATTAAGTCCTTATTAGATAACAGTTTCGAAATAGATAGTATCGAAAAAAAAAATGAAGTATCCCCTTTATATTTGAATCCCAGTTACATATGAACAACACTATACGTGGTGCACATAATATTTGCTTTTACGTTATTTCCTATGTTTATTTTGTTTATCCCCGATCAACCATAAAAATGATAACAATTTCACGCTAAATATTATAATATGCTATGACCGGCTACGTCTGTTGCATGAGACAATTAATTTTTTGTGGTTATTAGTATTCATGGTTTGTAAGCATGATCATAGTACCGCCTTAATATAGCTCTCTTTGGCGACTTTTGAATTTTTGTCACCATTTTAGATTTTATCCCTTGTAAAAATAAGACTTAATACCTTGTAACAATATGCTATGAGCGCTATTTCTGACATATTTTAGACAACTAAACTTTTAATGGTTATATATATTTCCCATTAAGCATATTTTTATTTTCATTTATTTATTAATATTTAAATATTGATGAAATTTGAACTTCAATTTGGTCTAGTGTTGTACAGGCTGTATACTACACGTTTGTGTTTGTGAAAGAAAATTTATAAAATACATACATTAGTTAATTTTAAAAAATCTAATTGTCTGATCGATAAGCTGTTTAATCCGTTGGATTCACAAAAATTGCATCTTTCATTTGGTATCTTATTTGTAACGATACGACTGATATTTCTAATTTTTTTAATTTACTTTCCTCATTTTAAATACATGTAATTTTTATTGTTCACGTTTTTTTTTTTTTTTTTTTTTCCGTCGAAAAAATAATGATAATTTTTTTGGCAACAATTAAATTAAGGAATAAAATTAAATATTTTAAATAAATGTAATTTTTATTGTTCACGTTTTTTTTTCTTTTTTTCTGTCCAAAAAAGAATAATTTTTTTTGGCAACAATTAAATTAAGGATTAAAATTAAATGGCCAATTTATCAGTTATTAGAAGGTTTTTATTTTAACATTTTAATTAATTAAAAGAAAACTAAAACAAAATTCGAAAATCCGGCTTCGAGGTGCATCAGGGGAGGTCATTACGAATCAACATGCAAATTTTTGTAGCTCAGCCATCAGCCGTTAGGAACACACCTAAACTTTATTGAATAGCAATAAAGTTCAAATTGACTCTAGAAAACGTTTGTATGGGAAATAGAAAAGGGCTGTTTTTAGGGTTTTCCCGGAAATTATTCGATTTTTTCTCGCCTTTTAAACATTCCCTAGACCTCCACGAACATTTCAAGACTAAGATAAGATAAATCCGTTCAGCCGTTCTCGAGTTTTAGTGAGACTAACGAACAGCAATTCATTTTTATATATATAGATATATATATATTCTTTTTTTTTTTTTTTTTTTTTTGTTAAAAGTAAAAATAATCGATAACTTTGTTTTAAATTATCGCAGATCGATGGTTCAACCATTCGTTTTAAAGGTATTGGCGAGCTCTTTTGAAAGATACCCATCATGAAAATTTACTCCCCTCGAGGGGGGAGGCAAAGCTCCTACATACACAAAAAAAAAAAAAAAAAAAAAAAAAAAAAAAAATCCCAGTTGACTATCGCTATTCCAAAAAATATATATTCGTTTCATTTGGTTTAGTGCAATCTATACACGTTAAACTTTACTTTCCTGCAATTTCCCCCATAGACGTAATGTATTAGAATTCTCTTGATTGTCCCTGTACATGAATCATTTGCTTGATCTTAACGAAAAGCTTACTGTAGCATCCCTATATGATATACATTTAGAATACCAAGTTTGAACTTACTGCCATAATTTGTTTTGAGATATGTTGATAACAGACAGACACACACACAAACGCACACACACAAACGCACACACACAAACGCACACACAGACACACACACGGACACACAGACACACGCAGACATACACACAGACCATTTGCTAAAAACATGATTTTCGTATTCAGGGGACCTCAAAACTTGTAAATATAACAAAATCTAGCGTTCGAAAATTTGACCCAGAAACTATACTTTCTCTACCTTATGGGTAAGAAAGTTTTTACTCGCCCCGTCCGAAGACATACGAGTACCTACCTTATGGGTAAGAGAAAGTAAAAAGTGCATATAATACTGTTTTATTAAATAAATCCTTGTTGTATCATGTTCTTAGATTGACAAGAACAGGACTCGACAAAGATTTATTTAACAAAACAATATTAAGTGTACTTTTTTATATAAGAATAATTGCTAGCGGTCGAATAACTTTGCTGCAGATTGTACAATTACAGTAAAATTATTCTTAGAATCTTTCTTTCTGTTTATAAAGGGATTTCTAAAGCAATACACAGACTTTAAACACATCTTAAATCGCTTTGTTACTTCATAAAAACATTCACATGTGACCTCTTCATATGAACGGGCAACAGTATAATGTTTATATTTGTATTTTATGTTAAAATACTTGTATTTTATAGGGAGACTAGTATATAACCCCGTCAAAAATGACGGGATGTGAAATCAGTTAAGGTAGTGAATCAACGAATGCTTTGCCAGCTTTGCTGGACACTATATTTAAAGGGGACTAATGTGCAACTTTCACCTGACGGGACTAATAGGCAACTTTCACCTGACGGGACTAATGTGCAAGTTGCACCGAACGAACAAACTATTCCTTTTAACAAATATACCTACTAACCCTGGACGATAGATCTAATATAACGTATCATATTATATATCGTATTTATAGTAATGCTGCATGGGCAAATTTAATATTTTTTAATTTTTAATTTTTCGCGTGAAAACTTATGCGCCCTCCACTCAAAAAAAAAAAATATATATATATATATATATATATATATAACAATAACTGGTAAAGTTTTTTGGCAACAATCATAAATTTAAATGCCCAATTTTGAAATTATTTTCATATTTTAATTAATTCTAAAATATCTAATCAAAACTTCGTTACAAATAAGGTAACATATTTGTAACGAAGTAACCTTTAGTACCTCATTTGTAACCTTATTTATTTTAACTAATTTGATAAATATGACGTCACAATCAACTGTTTGTTTATATCAGATAAGTACATTATCATGATTGCAAGAAAATGATGTAATAACTATGAGCCCATAATTTTTATGATTGACTTTTATATTACACTAGCAGGCTTTGCCCGCTTCGCTGGTCACTATATTTAAAGGAAACTCTTTTCTATATAGTTTTATGAAAAAAAGAAAAAATAATAATACTGAAATCGCTCAAAAGTTCGCTTTGGGTTCCCGCTACCTTCGGAATCGCCTTGTTCGTCCTCGCATTCTGCGATACCTGTCCCTATTGCCTGCGACAATGACTTACCCGTGGGCTTCCATTTAGGTGCTTATCATATATGACAATTTCGATACGGACAGTATCGAAAATTTTGAAGTAGCCCTTTATATTTGAATCCTAGTTATATATGAGCAATATTATACGTGATGTACATAATATTTGCTTTCAAGTTATTCTCTATATTCATTTCATTTAATCGATCAACCATAGAATGACAGCAATTTCAAGCCAAATATAATATTACAATATGCTATGATCGGCTACTTCTATCGCATGAGACAATTATTATTATTTTGTGGTTATATATACTTCATGCTTAGTTAATAGTAGTTGGTATATAGAAAAATAAATTAATTAATATGTAAACTTGATCATGGTACAGCCTTAATGCCCTTGGCGACTTTTAAATTTTTGTTGCCTTTTAGACCAAAATATAATTTATGCGATTATTGTTCCTATACGCAAGCGAAGTGTGACGTCACTGACCGTCCGTGGATGCAAGAAAATGATTTCCTATGTTAATCGCCCATTGGATTTTTTGTAAAAAATGATTAAAAATCGAAGAAAATTATTTCCCGATTTTAATCCCCATATTTGGGTACATATATGTATTAGTTATCATGTGCATGTGTTAGATTGAGTTATTTTGCTGTCAAATTGACAAAATTTTAATTTTAAATTTCAAAACTCTGTCGTTCTTGGCGCTTATTGTATTTGGTGATCAAAAACGTAATACGAAAATATACATGCCAGATGTATATTTTCGTAATATGCATTGTACGAAATATTGTTTCATATTATTCATTACTGTCTTAAAATAAGTTGTTAAAATAACCATGATTTTTGAAAGGAATTAAATTATGTTCGCCAAATAATTTGGCGATATTTTATTTTTCTACCAAGGATGACCGATATCAAATCTATTCCGCTAGAACATATTAGTATCTTTTATTAGATACTTTATTTAGACATTTGAAAACAAATTTGACTTCAAATTATGATAGAATATTTATCATTTCCCTTTTAATCAGTATATTAGTTGGATATTGTGTAAATATCATCCTTTGAAATGAAATGTTTGTGTTTTCAATCGAATATGGAAGTTTGGCATTTTTTTTTTCTAGAGTTTTGAAATTAAAAATTCAAATTTTGTCAATTTTACAACAAAAATAACTTAATCTAATGCATGGACATGATAACTAATACATATCTATACCTAAATACGGGGATTAAAATCGGGAAAAATTTTTCCTCGATTTTTAATAATTTTTTACAAAAAATCCAATGGACGTTTAACATAGGAAATATTTTTCTTGGATCCACGAACGGCCAGTGACGTCATCACTTCGCTTGCGTATTTCTTTCTATCTTTTCCTTGGCAAAAAATGTCCGATCTACTTCAGCATCAAAATTATAAAAAATTGTCAAGAATTATCAATAAGAAAATACCTTTAATATATTGCTGAATTAGCGTTTATGCCAAGCGTGTTTCATCCGCCGTACTAAAAAAAAAAATCTGAAGTTGAGGTATATAAAAAAATGCTGTGAAATAAAACTCAGAAGAAATATGTTAGATTTGTAATATTACTATTTTATTTTAAAATTATAAAGTGTCATTTTCTCATCGACCAATTTAACATTTAGTAATTTCTTATTTTTCGCGTGAAAGCATATTTCATTTTATGCTGAAAACAATAAATAAATACATCTCGTAAACGTTTTTTGGCAACAATTAAAAATTTAAATGGCTTATATTAAGTCAATATAAGTCAATAAGTTTATTATTTTCATATTTCAATTAATTTTAAAGATTTTTTCAATTTTTTTTTTCCTAAACCATCCCTGACCTATAAGGAAAAAAACAAAAAAAGAATGATCGAAATCGGTCAAGCCGTTTACGATTTTATAAAGGACATAGAGACAAACATTCATTTATATATATATATAGATTTTAATTTTATCCTTCATGGGTATTTTAGAATTGCAATGGCAGTTATAAACTTTCGTTGAAATCTTTTTGCATATTGAGATTAAGGGGAAAGTGTAAGCACAAAAATCTTCAGTTTTGAAAGATCTTTCTAATGATGTAACATTTATGCAGATTAATTAAAAAAAATAAAAAAAATAAAAATACATTGCATTTCTCAGGGAAAAGAAAGTTTATCAAAAGTCTCTGTTTTGAAGCGGTCTAACCGGAATTGTTCCTGACAGAAGATGGTCATTATTGTTATTAATAGTTTTATAATGTAGGTAAGTTTACAATGAAATGAAAAATCAAAAGTCACATGATGTGGATAATTTAGACTCGAAATCAAGAAACAGATATTGGTCCTTACATATATTATAGTATATTAACTATAATTAGAGAACTATTATATTAAAACAATTTTTAGCGTTTTCTGTCTTATTATAAATAATAAATGTAATGTGATTTTAATATTTAAAATAAAACACATACTCAGATTTTTAATCCGAGATTGGTTGTAATATTTAAGTCATATCCAGCGTACATTTTTTCGAAATGTTTCTTCTCAATTATTTTTACCAAAAATAAGATTTTTTGTGTAGCTTCCTCAAATAACTTTTATTTTGAACTGGTAAAATAATTCTAAAACACGTACAGGATCGTTACGTACAGAATTGTTACACATCAGTAGGGGGAGAAACGTGTATTATGGACCCCCTAAGCTAGAATGCTGATAAAACTTAAATTATTAAAATAAAAAAGATTTAATTTGGTGGCTGCTCATTACAATTGCATAGTTACATAGTTTAAACTTGGTAAAGTATTCTGGGAACTATTAATAATTGCAGAAAATAATAATTTTATTTACGTATCTGTGGTCCATAGTGGTCCTTCCCGTTCCCCAACAGGTGACACACTTGGAATTGTGAAGCGAACTGTCCAGCATGTTCCCTCACACACTTGTACATCTCTTGGGAATAGTAGAAATGGACGAAAAAAAGGGGAGGTATAAAGGTTATATCCAATGGGTAGTCTGCGAAAGAAGTGATTATTTGATTACCTCTGTTTCCGTGGCCTATTCTACAGCCTCAAGATTTTGAGTATGCGACATATGTACGCCGAGCATTAACAAAATCTCTCTGTTTTTATTATGGACCACTGGTCCATATTACACAACACGCATGGTTCATATTACACGCGTAAACAGAGCAACGTGGTTTCCAATCAAAAATCGCTATGCAAATTGATGACCATGAAACGCATGTCTAAACTGTTCATAAAATAAGTACATTTGCTACTTTTAACGTGAAAATTATATTACAATTACCTAACAGTAGAAAGTAATACTTCCATTTTAACATGATTGTTACATCAGTGATCATATAAACCAAAAACACAATTTCATAATCGTCCAAATACAGGTACGGACATACAAGTCAATTCCTGCTTTAGATAACAATAATATTCACTGAACGCAGTGAGATGGTTTCACCATCTAGTGTTGAACATGCAAATTTCCTCATGGTCCGTATTGCACGATAGTCCGTATATATACGCGGTTCTCCCCTATATTAACTTAGTGTTCCCATGAAGGAAAAATTGGACACCAGAAATTTGATAATAATAATAGTTTTAAAACAATATCGTTTATTAGGAAATCTTAAAGTGATAAATACTTTAAAATGTGTTCTAATGTGCATTCTGAGAACCCTGATCAAACCGAGAGCGACCGTTTTTGTTACAACTTTAAGTGATAGTAGATGCATTTCAATTGCTTTGTTGTTACGCGTATTGCCTCAGTTATGATGATTAAATGCGACATTTAAAAAAAATTACTTCATACATTTTTTTTTTTAATAGTGTAAGTAATAAAATTTAACATGAATTAGAGTAGATGATAAAGAGTATTGTAGCATTCCCGAATATACTGCGGACATTCATTAAATATGCTACACTCGAACAATGTGCTTCAAAAATACCTCACTGAGAAATGTGTTACAATACTATATAATATGCATGCAGTACGATATTTCTCTCTTTTGCTCTACGTAGTTGTTAGAACTAATCATTATGTGTCCAGAAGATAGAAACTAGCTCCTTGCTTCTATAGCCAGCTTAGGACGAGATTGGTGTCATTCGATGGAATTAGTACTTCAGTCATTCCATGTCAATTCAACACAAAAATAATATTACAGTTTTAAAAAATTAAAGAACACGCTTTTATAGAAATGTGAACTAAAAAACACAAAATATCTATCTTAGTATTAAAATGCAGGGTCAGAGAAAATCGTGTGAGTGACACACCATAATATTTGCATACATTTAAATCTTTAATTAAAATAATTTAGAATTAAACAAAAACCATTTTTGAAAAATCTCCCCTGACTGGGATCGAACGCTAGACCTTTAGATTCGTAGCGCGGAGCTATACCTCAACGCCACGGTGTTCACGTAGGGAAAGTCTCTTTTTTTACAATATAGATTTTTTGTTTGCTCCCAGAGCGGTTACAAATATGCAAACATGCATACAAACATACATACATACAGGTGAAGCTAATAAAAGCGTGTTAAAAAAAAAAAAAAAAAAAAACAGCATTTATATCCTGACCCCCTCAGATTTTTATTAAATAGGGCTCATTCATTTGTTCTATTGGTAAATTAATGTATACCAATCAATTAGTCCCTATCTCTTTTAGTTTTTGATATACTAGGCTACTAAAATGGGTAAAAAATGCAAATTTCCGAAATTCTTCTACTACAAATGTATCCATATTTTCTTTCCTAATTCACTTGGAGATAAGAGATTTATATTATTAGAAATATTATAATACACGCTTTCACATAATATATCACAAGTATATATTTTTGAATTTTTTCACTTTAAGGTCAAACATTTCGACATTCGACCTCCAATATCTCAAAAAGTATACATTTAATTTTATTTTGAAAATTATATGTTATTTTTACATTTATTGTCTATAACTATTGCAAATTTCTACATGGGACGGCCATGGGATGCTGAGTTATAAGTTAATATGCAACCCTAAATCAGTATTTTCATACTAACATAACATAAGTTTTTCCTATATTTTGTTCCCTAATTAACTTAGAGATATAAAATTGATATCATTATAAAGCTTATAATACAAGTTTTTAAATGATGTATCACATGTATATACTTTTAAACATTTTCATTTTAAGGTTAAACATTTTTGTATTTATAGTTGAGGAATTTCGGATATTTGCATTTTTTACCCATTTTCGCAGCCCTGTATATCGAAAACTAAAAGAGATAGGGGTTTATTAATTGGTATAAATTCATTTCTCTGTAGAAAAAAAACACTAGAGCCCAATTTTATAAAAATCTGAGGGAGTCATGTTTTTAGCTGTGTTGATTTGACATGGTATGACTCACTACGTACATGCAACAGATATTTCTAATTATTGTGGTATATAAGAGATTGCTGAGAAAAATGTCCTCCTCCGACAGTACTAATTTGAAATGTTTTCACTATCGTTGGGCTCTACGATGCGATTAGTTCTTTTCTACCGTCTTTGAACTACTGCTGTCACTTCACAATGGCTAAATATGGCATTCTTTTTGGCTCGTGCATTTCCGATATTTCAGATGTATCTTCGTACACATGCAACTATATGCCCACAAAAATCATAATATTCTGCGTGCTTCAATGTTGGAGTAAGTTTTCCAATGACGCGCTATCTTACTACGCTGCAACGATTCCAACTACTCGAATGAAATTGCTATTATTTAGAAAACGTATAAATGACATGTGCAAGCTTCGCTATTGTTTCTCAATACTGCTATCTGTCGGGGAAAAAGTGTAATTTATGTTTTGATTACTTTTAGAAGATACTATATATATACTTATGTATATATGTATCTATATGCATACCGTCTATTTTTTCATTCTTTACATTATGTACAGATATTATTGTATAAGATGGGAAGAAATTTCCATATGTGTTACATTACCAGAATAATGTCAAGTTACATTGAAAGGAAAATAGCTTTATTATTTATTTTAACTAATAAATGCACATGTAAAGGTCTATAAACAATGTTAAAAGAAATATGAAAGTTTTTAAATATATATGCACAATAAAATACTTTTTAAACATGTATACACGATACACAGTTATTTCGAGTCGAATTAAACAAATTTCACACGCTTAATAAGAAGATAAATTGGCATAGACTCGAGTTAAATTAAGCATTTCTTCTTGGTCTAAATTATTCTGAGTTCAGGTAGTTACATTTATATTTAAAAAAAAACTTCATGTTTTTTGTTTTTCCAATGATTGTTCTTCTTATCATCCAGAGATTTTTTTCAGAAGCTTCATTCTTATAAGTAAAGCAACTTTCAAGAACTTCTAGAATTTTTTACTACTGAAATACAAGTTTAAGATTTATAACACAGGACAAATATTACATAACTACTTTTATCAATTTTCTGTAAACTAATTAGTGTTTCTATGATCGCTATTTTCAATAGAAAATGTGTTGTTATCCATCGTGGTAATCTATGGAATTTTAATAATATTTATTGCAGCGTAACGTAGTAAAAAAGAATCTAAAAGACAATTCTCCCGTGTATTCTAAAGAAGGAGCACAGAATTGGCGTTTAAAACTATTACTTACAAAGCATTGAATTTGCACCATTAAAAGGAAGAAATCGCAACAAATGTTTCGAGTCGAAAGAAAACACGATTCTTCGTTAGGCGAACAAAGTAAGCAAGAGTGCTGCAAAAAAAAGCAGCAACGCTTTGCTGCACTCGTGCCTACTTTGTTCGCCTAACACAGGGCTATGTTTTCTTTCAATTCTTGCTTTTTATGGTGTGTATTCAAAGTTTTGTACTTATTATTCACCCATAGAACGTAATGTATCAAAATTATTTATTATGTTCTCGTTCACGATATAAAAATACTATATATAGTTAGTATTTCCCAGTATACGGCTTACAAACATTGTGTGCAGTTCGAATGTGCGGACAAATCTGGGTGATCCAAAAATAATTGTGCAAATTTTCAAGTCTTTTAAATGATTCCTATCAAAACGAACGCGAGAAATACACACTTTATTTTTATAAACCATGAAGCCTTCTGATTTTCCTATTACATACAAGAAAATCTACGTCAAAGTATATAATATCTAATAAAATATGCTGTAAATTATATTTCACTTTTTTTGTAATTTGCACATCTTCAATTAATCTAAGATGTATAGAAAATTTGCATTATTATTATCCTATAATTTTAATTTGAACGGAATTACTTTTAAATTTTTTAAATTAACATTCATTGAAAGTTGTTGTTAATTTTCAAAAACTTAGTATTTACAATTACAGCATGAAGTATATGTTGAAGAATTAATATGACATGATGAATGAAGTATTTATCTGAGGGCTATTAAAATGCATAATTATCCAAGAAAATCATTCATAAAGGTTAATTAGCATTGGTGATAAATTTTTGAAGTAATGCCTCTATAAAATTAACTTTGAAATATAAACATATTTCGATATATAGTAGAACTTGGATAATTCGAAGTTTAAGGGACCAGAAAAAAATTCGAAATATCCAAAAATTCGAATTACATATACTATTTTGTGAAAAAAAGAGATAAATTAAAAAATTAAATCTCTATGATCAAAGATTTTACACATAAACTTTACATCTAAGAATACACATAAACTTTATATCTAAGAATACATTCCCTTCCCATTAAATCAATATTTTTTACGAGCTTAATTATTTCAACACTTTTTTAAAAATAGTCAGATATTTTTTATTTCTTCTTTAAGTACAATCTTTGTGTCATAGCATATGACTTGATACCAAAATAGAATCTTTTTCATTAGACATGACTTTCAATTAAAAAAAACCTCGAAGTTCATGTATATGCACCATATCTTCTGATGCACTAGTTAGGGGTTTCTCTTGTATTTCCTTATCCTTCTTTTGAAAGACTGTTAAAATATATTAGCTGAGAAAAATCTCGGGAACAAATTTTACGGTAATATTTTAAAGGTAATCGTATAAAAAATTCGAGTTATTCAAAATAGAATTCGAATTATCCACGATTTTTTAACATTATTTTAATACAAAATTCAAGGGACCGAGTAAAAAGTTCGAATTATCCAGAATTTCGAATTATACAAGTTTCACTGTAATTCCATTATATTTTGTGTTCTAATCATAAAATCTTTTCTCTAGTATTGCACGTAACATTTTTCATTAAAATGCAAAGCATATCAGATTATTGCAATTCATTTCAACTTTCTGTGAAATAACACATATAAAAAATAAAAATAGTAATTATTTTTTTTTATAAATTATTGATCTGTATTATGAATACTATATCAAATTTATATGAATATGCCGTATACCATGTTTCTGTTAATGAAAATGTAAATTTTACTCTCCTTAAAACTATTAGATGTGGATTTTTTTATATGAAACATTAAGTTGATGTTTTCATAGGTAGTACACGAGGTATCGGAACAACTATTAAGTTGTTGTTGCCAAAATGTCAGAGGAGGCCTCCATGCGGAGATTCAAAACGTTTTTGGGTTCCATTTGTCTGTCTCGCGATATTGGCCTCAAAATATCTCCCTACTGACTTATAAATTAGTACACATATTCTTGTACAACATAGAATTATCTATTTTGATTTTGGTGTGTATTCCATTTGTAGTTCGTGCATCACGATCTATAAATAATTAGCAGCACAATATTTCATATAAATCTGAAGTGATTTGTAATATTGTCATATAAATCAGTAAGCTTTAATTTTTATTCAATAATATTTATAAATAAAATCAGTATATTTAGATATTAACAAAAGGTTTTTTATTTACTATAAAAATCTACATTTATATTCAACATATATCAAATTGCTTGATATCTTTAATTAGAATTAGTGTAAATCAACTGAAAAATTATTTCATATAGTGTTCAAATCCCTATTTTAGTCTATTTTTGATAAAACATCTGTTAAAAAATACAGAAATTCTATTGTCACGTTACACAATGTTATTTTGTATTTCTCTTGCATATACTTCAATAGCTGGGAAAGAATTTAATAAATTACAGTAGAAAATATTTATTTAAATATCTCCACCAGAGAAACAATTAAAAAGTAATTAACCCTTCTAAAGTCTTATTAGATTAATATTGAATCTCTAATTCCTCATGTTCGCCGATTAGCAAAAAAGTTCTTTTCAGCTGTAAATCATAATTAAAATAAGTATGATTTTTTAAAGTATTTTTCCCGTGATTTATTTAAGAGGGGAAAGAATAAAACATTTTTAAGTTGATTTAAAAAATAAACAGGCATTTAAGGGTTAAGTCACTTCTCTTTCATAAATTTTAACGCTTACAGTATCTACTTGTTACAAATTCAAACAATCATTTTACCATATCCTTAAACATATTTAGTATATAAATATGTATTTGAGATTTTGCAAACTGTAAGTGCGAGAATTTCTTAGGAAAGAAATTTCTCTAAAAATAAATTTGATAACGTGTTAAATCTAATTTATTTCAGTAAGAGAATTGCTTCCCCCCCCCCCCCCCCCACAAATAAATAAATAAATAAATAAAAGCAAAACAATAGGAATCAATTTCTGCTTGTAGTGCATTACAACTGCAGCACGTGCTTTTAAGGTTTCTCCTTATTATTTGTATGAGACAGTAATAAATATTTAAGGAAATATAAACATTTCCTTAAAATACTATAAAATTATTCCGTTTATTTTACTTCTTTCTGAAAAGCATAAGGAAGGACTATAATCCGGACTTGCGAAATTGATATTGTATCAAGCTTAGCTCATAAACGAATGGTCGTAAAATGTTGAAAATTTTACATGTCTGACTATTATGATACCTAGTTGTACACCTTCAACTTTGGTCTTCACACGCGCTTTATACGATCTTTCGTGACATTTTTATGTATGTATGTGTCTATGTGCCTCGAATAACTCAAGAACGATGTAACGTAGAGCACTGCAAATTCCTAAGTGGGTTTTTTATAACATCAACTTTTGCATCTCTCTTTTTGATTTTTCTGTGATTTTTCGTTTTGAAGATAATTATATAAATCATAATCATTTTGACTCAAATATAAATATTATTCCTTTTATATGATCTACCGTCATAGAGGTTTCAACAGAAGCTAGGGATAGAGCCCATACTGATGTTATTCGGCTTAGAAAGCAGAGCTAGCAAATAATAATTCATATTGATGAGTCCATATTAAAACGAAACACTTTTAATTAGACGAACACTCACATCACATAGTTACATATAGAGAAACAAATATTCAACAAGGTACAGGTAAAAGATGCGCCGTACGAACAGTCCAAGTGGTGGCGCGCCAGTCGTTATTGGAATGATCTATTATACAGTGAAGGAGGGTAAATACAAGAGGCATTGGTAATGGAAAATAAATGTAACCTAACACCTCCCCCCCCCCCCACAATGTCGACGTATTTACCCAAATAACAATGTTACATCTTCCAATCCCATAATTTTACAACAGTTGTAATGTTTTGATGATGTTAATGCTTTTGTAAGAATGTCAGCCCCCATATTTTCAGTAGACACAAAATTTAAATCAATAATTCCATTTTTCAGTGCATCCCTTATGAAATGATGCCTAATATCTATATGTTTAGTGCGCTTATGAAAGATCGGATTTTCAGCTAATTTAATAGATCCTAAGTTATCTGTAAATATACTCACTTTTTCAATTTTGCCATCAGATAACTCATTTAGTAATTTACATAAATATATCCCTTCCTTAGTGGCATCGGATAAAGCCATATATTCGGCTTCCGTTGATGAGAGAGCTACGGTACACTGTTTACGGCTTTCCCATGTAATTGCACTCCCGCAAAATATGAAACAGTAACCTGTATATGACCTACGGTCATCGAGGCAATTCCCCCAATCCGCGTCAGTGTAGCCGATTAACGGCTCATTACTTTTTCTAAATACAAGTCCAAAATTTATTGTTTTCTTGAAGTATCGTAAAACTCGTTTAGCGGCAGTCCAATGAGTTTTATCAAAGCAGGTTAGAAATTGACTTAATTGACTGACGGAATTTGCAATGTCCGGCCTGGTGGAAGTTGCAAGATACATCAAACTTCCAACTAATTCACGGTAGGGATATTCGTTTTCACAACATTTTTCGGCCTTTTTTAATCGAATGCTTGTATCCATAGGACAAGCTACGGGCTTGGCTTCTGTCATGCCAAAACGCTCTAAGAGCTCTCTAATATAACTATGTTGACTCATTGTTATAAGGCCATTTTCTAACTGAAAATTTATCCCTAGACAATATTTAACTATGCCTGAATATTTAACATCTAGTTTTTCATTAAGATGAATTTTGAAGTTTTCTAACATATCAGGGTCCTGTAACATAAACAATATGTCATCAACGTAAATCATTATAAGAGTCAACCATTTATCACTTTTAATATAATATAAACATGGATCTGCATTTGTTTGTTTTGCTCCGAAATCATTCAAAATTTTATTTAACTTAGTGTTCCAACATCTCTCGGCCTGCTTAAGACCATAGAGCGATTTTTTTTAACAAAAGAACTTTATTCCCTACATTTAGATATTTAAGAATCTCGGCTGCTTTATCAGATATGTCCCTATCGCAATTTTCATTTATAATTATTTGAAGTATTTCTTTAAAGTAATCGGGAACTTCCATAAAAATTTCCTCATCTAATTTTTCATTCAAATATGCTGACGTTATGTCAAATTGATGTATTTTTATTCCTAATTTAGCAGCATAACCTGCCAAGACTCTAATAGATCCCATTCTTGCTACCGGAGAAAAAGTTTCACGAAAATCTATACCTAATTTTTGACTAAAACCGCGAGCTGCTAATCTCGCTATATATTTCAAAAGAGATCCATTTTGATCATATTTATTTGTAAGGACAAATCTACCTTTAATGCATTGTTTCTAGGGCCTGTCTGTCACTTCGAATGTATCATTTTTAATATTACTTTTACTTCGTCAGTCATAGCTTTATACCAGTTAGAAGCTTCCGAACCCTTCAAAGCATTATTTATTTCTATTTCCGAATTAAAACTATAAACAGCATTTGCAATTGATTCCGGCTCCCTAATTATTTCGCGATTTCGCAATGATAATATATTTCTCTCTCCTGAATCGGATGGCGCAGAAACAAGGTCACGTGACAGTTCATCACTCTCTTTTTTTATTTGAGGAAGAAAAATTTTTTCTACTGACTGTATGTGTGACTCATTTTGCGATTCGCTTAATTGTATTTCTTTCTGATAAACATCCGGATACAATTGACCTACTTTTGAAAAATCATTAGATTTCGCTTCAAAAAATTTTACGCTACGGGATATAATTACTGTATTTGATTCAGGAAGATAAATACGAAATGCTTTAGAATTTTCTGAATAACCGACAAATAATCCTTTTTTAGACCTTGCGGAAAATTTATGTTTAGGCTGATTATTGAAATAATAAGAGATGCAACCAAAAGATTTAAAATAACTAACATTTGGTACTACATTATTTCATAATTCATATGGGGTTTTTCCATTTAAAGCTTTTGTTGGGCATCTATTTCTTATATAATTATTAGTGTTAATAGCTTCTGCCCATAAATTTAAGGGTAATTTTGATTGTGATAATAGACAACGGGCCATTTCGACGAGAGTTCTATTCTTCCTTTCAGAAACACGCGATTGCTCCGGGCAATAAGGGGTTGTTAATCTATGCTGAATACCATTTTCTTTCAAGAAATTTTCAAATTCAGTCCCAATAAATTCGCCCCCATTATCACTCATGAATTTTTTTATTTTTATAGATTTTTCATTTTCCCAAAGAACTTTGATTTCTTTAAATGCATTTAATGCTTCATCTTTAGTTTTTAAGAATTTTACTGCACAATAACGAGAATAATCATCAATAAATGTAATAAAATAAAGGGACTTACCTATTGAGGGTATCCTAATGGGCCCACAAAGATCCGAATGAACTATTTCTAACATTTTTGTAACACGATCTGAGTGCTTATGGAAAGGAGCACGGGTCATTTTATTTAACGCGCAAACTTCACAATTGAAGTCGGATACCTTTTTAATATTTAACCCCCTAATATGACCCTTTAAATTTGAATCAATCAAATCTTTTACATTTAGATGACCCATTCTACAATGCCACTTTTCCACATCGGCAAAAATATTTTTAGAACTATCGATTGATTCACTAGAAAAATTAGCTGCATTATTTATATTTGCATTATTATCCCGCAAATAATAAAGTTCATTTTTTCTGTCCGCAATTAGAGTCACATTTTTCTTTCTGTTATTTATAATAGCACATTTGTCTTTAAAAGTTACAGTGAAACCCTTGTCGCACATTTGTGACACGGACAATAAGTTCGTTTTCAATTCTGGAACCAATAGAGCATCATTGATCTCAACATTTTGAAGTTTTGAGTTGACTTCTGCTTTAATTAATATTTTACCAACACCGGACACATCAGTTGTTTCATTATTCGCTAAATTTACAGATTTTATATCCGTATCATTTAAATCGTGAAATTTGGAGTCATTTTTCCCCATATGTCGAGTGCAGCCGCTGTCAACACACCAAAGATTCTCGGATTGTTTTTTGGATAATATGTACGTATTCGTTGAATTTGTGCTGGCCAGTAGTCCTAAACTGTTTTGTCGATATTTAAATGATTTGTCTTTATCACACTGATTAGCACGGTGACCGATACGTTTACATTTCCAGCAGGTAATTTTTGAATTATCTCTTTCGTTCTGAGTGTACTGTTCAGTAATCTTAGGATTCCTTTTATTTTTATTCCACGGAGCAGGTTTCTTTCGAAAATTCCCAGTCATGAACGCTCCATCGCTCGGTCTGTCATCATGGCGTCTGGCGTCGTTTTCTTCTACTATTTTTATTCGTAGTACTTCTGGTTTCGGTAGCTCATCCCTGGATTCTATTGCGCACCGGAAATTTTCATAACTGGATGGTAGGCTGTATAACAACATCACAGTTAACAAGTCATCATCTATTTTAATATCCATTTCAGATAGTTTATCGACTATGTCAAAAAACTTTCGAAGATGATCTCGAATGCTCACAGAAGAGGAATCTGCCATTTTATGTTGAATAAGCGATTTTAACAGTGACGCTTTTCTAGCGGGGCCTTTAGATTGATATATTTCTTCTAATTTTTTCCATATATCCAGAGATGTTTCACAGTTTTTTATTTGTTTCAGTTCAGAAGGCGATATACACAAAATTATGTCGGCTTTGGCCTTTTCATCCATATCAGTCCATTTATCGAACGCTTCTTTTGATTTCGCATCACTTGCCACGAGCTCTGGCTTTGGTTTCGAGCCAGATACATAAATCCAGGATTCATTTTTTATCAAGAGTGCCTTCATTTGTATTTTCCATGTTTCGTAATTGTCTTTGTTTAGCGTTTCAATATGTAGTGTTCCATAAGACGCCATTTTCAAACGTGGTCATCTATCTAACAGATAAAAGTCTATTTATCGTAAATAAAAGTTAATTTGCTCTGGGCCCATAACCTATTGGGCTTAGAAAGCAGAGCACGCAAATAATAATTCATATTGATGAGTCCATATTAAAACGAAACACTTTTAATTAGACGAATACTCACATCACATAGTTACATATAGAGAAACAAATATTCAACAAGGTACAGGTAAAAGATGCGCCGTACGAACAGTCCAAGTGGTGGCGCGCCAGTCGTTATTGGAATGATCTATTATACAGTGAAGGAGGGTAAATACAAGAGGCATTGGTAATGGAAAATAAATGTAACCTAACAGATGTTTCTATTAATATTGTCGACTTTATTTTGTGTAGAAAATAATCCGTTACAGTGTAAGCGGAATCTAATCGACCAACAAGAAACACCCATTAACTTTAAGCTTGCAGATATAGTTTTAACGCGTTGAGCGCCATGTCAGTCATTCTATATTATAGACATATTGTCATCTATACATATAAGAGAGTACTTCCACTCACTCACTCACTCACTGACTCATCAACGCACAGCAAAATCTACTGGAACCACTGACTCGAAACTCGGTCACATTATAGAACATATAATGTAAGCACCCCCTAAGATGCGATTTTACGAAATTCGCCCTCCAAGGGGAAGTAGGGGGCAAAATGTGATTTCACAAAAAGTTTCATATCTCAAAGAAAAAAACATATATCCGAAAAATTTTTGCTTTAAAATATAGCTAATACAAATATCTAAAAACCAATTTCTGGAATTTTAGAAATTCGGTCCCCAAGAGGGGAAAGGGGGCAAAACGTAATTTCACATGTGCAAAACGTGGTTTCACATACTCCTATATATTTCAAACAAATAAAAAACAGATTTTCGTGAAATTTTTGCTCTAATATATAGCTAATAAAAATACCTAAAAACCAATTTCTGGAATTTTAGAAATTCAGCCCCCAAGATGGGGGAAAGGGGGCAAAATGATTTGAAATAATCCTTTATATCACAAACAGAAAAAAAGATATATGTAAGATATTCGCTCTAAAATATAGCTCCCACAAATACATAAAAACTAATTTCTCTAATTTTAGAAATTTGTCCCAGGTGGGCTGGGGAAGGGGGGGGGGGTATGGGGCAATAAAATAGAAATACAGTTAGACCGTTCAAAATTGGTACATATAGGTTTTAGAGGCCTGCAAGTCGAATGAGGATCTTTTCGAAAGTGTAAAGTTATTAGGAGGGTCAGAAAGGGGGGGGCGAAGGTGTAAAAAAATAAAAATAGACTTAGACCGTTCAAAATTGGTACATCTAGATTTTTAATACCGATAAATCGATTGCGGATATTTTTGAAATAGTAAAATTATTTGGATGGGTGGAGGGGCAAAAAATAAAAATACATATCTCAAAGTTAGGTCGTCCAAGATTGGTACATGGAGGTTTTTGATACCTACAAATCGATTGCGGATATTTTTGAATTTGTAAAGTTATTAGGAGGGGGGGTAAGAGGGGGGCAAAAATAAAAATAGAGTTAGGTTGCTCAAAATTGGTACATGGAGGTTTTTGATACTACAAATCAATCGCGAATATTTTCGAATTTGTAAAATTATTAGGATAGACAGGAAGGGGAAGGCTAAAGATTCAAAAATATATAAATAAGAATTAGAGTGCTAAAAAATAGTGTTGTTTGGTTTTGAGGCCCGATAAATCGATTGTAGATATTTTCGAAAGTACAGAATTATTACGAGGGGCGGGAAGCGGGACGGGCGCAGGGGTAAAAATGAATAAATTAAGATAGAATGTTAGAAATTAGTATCATTAGGTTTAACAGCCCGAGAGAAAGGTTGCGAGTATTTTTTAAAGTCTGAAATAATTAGTAGGGGCGGGAACGGTAGGTGAAGGTATACTGTATACTCTGCCGAAGGCAGTGGGGGGCCGGACTGATTATTCCACCGATGGGAGAAGATTATTACTTTTTTTTATATTTATGTTTTTCCCTTATGATAATATAGTGATTCATTAAGAGGGTCGAACATAAATGCGCGCACGCGCAGCGCACAATGGCCTGCGCTGCCGAAGGCAGTGGGGACCCAGTGCGACATTTTTTCCAAGGGGAATTTTTTTTTCTTTTTTTTTTTTCGCATAATAAAAATTAATGCAATTTTGAGAATTCATTAACTATATTGATTCATTTAAAAATAGTGACCAGCGAAGCGGGCGTAGCCTGCTAGTATATCTCTAAAAGTACTGAAGGAATAATCCTGAAACTTTAGGCGTGTGCAGAACATGTTATACTTCAAACAATTCAGTGAATGTTGTATCCCGAAATTAACAGTTGTACCGATAAAAATTAACACGTTCAGCGCCATGTCATCCATCGGTGGCTGATAGTGTAAAATAGGATTTAAAACTAAAAATATTACATTGTTTTAAGTAATTATTTAAAATTTGCTTAATTTTTATTTATTACAGGAGGAAACATTATAGAATGTTAATGGAGTTTAAGAATTCACGTGGTGCTCAACGTGTTAAATAATAGTAAAATAAAAGAAATCTAAAAGAAATAATGGTATACTTCTTATTAGATTTTTCAAATATATAAGAAATTATTATATATTTTTTATACATTTTCGGTTTAGTTTTCAACAACTACTACAATTTAATACGTAAAATTTATTGCAACGTAAAACTATTTATATAAATTTTGAAATTTGTAGTACCTATAATTAAATGTATATTTTAAGGAATCATAGGGAAGTGATATGGAAATCCTCATTAATGTTTCGATAATGCTTTATTAAGCACGAACTATATTTTAACACAGAATTTGTTTATAGAACACTTCGTAAAGATAATTTACTTAAGTGTCATTTTTAAACTGATATTTTATTTTATCGTAGTCGAAATTTAAATTTATAATAACGCAACTAACAAGAATGCTTTGATTTTACTGTCGTATTAAAAGATTTTTTTTTTTCAAAAGCCGATTTTTTTTTTTTTTTTTTTTTTATAATTAATTATTTATTAATGGTACATATCTTCGATAGATTAGTTGCAGTATTTTTGAAAGGTCATTATTTTTATTTTAAATTACCTACTTTATTGACGCAATACACATGACAACAATAGATATTAGCTGTAATTCATTCACTAATATAGAACAAATGTATATCTTTTAAGATCATGTAATGTAATATTTGCATGATTAACTAAATCGTGAATGTAATTTCATCCACTCAGAAAAATAATACACTGGAAGTTGCACTGCACAATTGACATTGGGAACAACTAAACGGGGTAAATCAGAAGATAAATTATTTTACGCGGAGTGATAAATTATGTTCACTTTTGTGTCTCAGTGTTTAACATTCTCCTAATGTTAACTATTGCCTACAAATATATGTTTCAATAACATTGCTATACAAATAACTGAAATTTTATAATAAAATGCAGAAAAAAATGAATGTTGTAGAAAATATTTTACAAATTGTAGTTTAAAGTGTAAACTTTTTTCTTCATACATTTTAATAATACAGGTGAGGTTGCTGAAGATTTTATTTTAATAATTAATAGACTCTATACATTTATAATAATATCTAAATACCACATTTCTTTCTGGAACATACTTCATTTTCGTCTTCTCGGGTACATTTTTGGAAATAGGAAACCTGAAGTTTTTCGTATTATATAAGTATATTTCAGCAAAATATTTACTGTTATTGAAGAAATTATAGTTAATAAAATGCTTAATTTTGTAAATTGGTTAAGATGCATCATCACATAATTTTCTTATAAGCAGTCCAGCATTGTCCACCAGCAACGAGATATAAGTTAATATTTGAAATTTTTAGGGGTTTCTTAGATTAGTTTAAATCGATAGTCCAACTCTCTTCATTTAGCAAGTGATTAAAAAAAAATTTGACTTGTCCCAGGTTTAGTTAGTTATGTAAACTACATTTCGTACTAGAAACAATAGTTCCGATAATTTTTTAAAGTACAGTGTCCGGTTTCAAGGCCGCACGTCGTCGGTTTCCCATCTAATAAGCGGAAATAAATCTTATTTAATGCTTGAGGCAAGGTGCGATTAGGTTCACATTGACGAGTAATGCTTAACTGTCCTCTCTTCTATTTTATGTAACAACTAATTTTCACAAAATAATAAATAAGAAAATGGATATTTTCTTTAATTTTTTTTTACTCTTTTAAAATAAATATATGATGTTTTATAATAATGTGTAGTTGACATTAAAAGTACATTGTAGTTTACATCCTATAAGACCTTAAATAAATTTTCACGTTTGATAAGGATAAGATATGGAAACGAAAGCGTCTTGGAAATATTTTCTTTAAAAGATTTTATAATACATTTTAAGTTAAATACAATTTTTATATGTATTTAAACATTGAAATATTCACAAATAGTAATAATAATAATAATAATAATAATTAATAACAAATATAGTCAATAGGGATTTTTACAGAATGATTAAAAAAAAAAGTATTTCTCTAATCTTTACTACAACATACCCATCTAAAAATGAAATATAACACTTGAGTGTATTTTTTTTTTTTTTTTTTTTTTTTTTTTTTAAGAAAGAATCAATCCTCTACGTCATTTTCGCATTGCTTTTACGTTACTATTTAAAAATGGTTGTTTATTCCAATTGTTTGTGAAAATTTTTTTAGTCTTTTTCTTTTCTTTTCTTCTTTTTTTAGTTTTCTTCCCCAAACAGTTCAATTTCTTCCATCTACACAAAAATATTTCTCCAACGAATACTATTACAGAAATAAAGTAGCCCACTAAAAGAAATATGAATGCAGGAGCGACATCAGTAAACGATAAACTTCTTTTACTGGTGGAAGTCGCATCCTGGAACTTTAATAAACGAGGTAATTCTGACCAAAATCTCCAGTCAAGGAGATATTTAAAATAAAGCCCAGAAGCCATTAATTTATGAACAAATGAGTCTACCAATTTTTTACAGCAGAAATCTTTACTCGTTACCATTGCACTCATATGTTCAAAAAAGCGATCATCTGAGACAAACTTATCTCCTATTGAGTAAAATTTAACTAATTCGTAATCTCCTATGAAAGCAAGATTCTTATTTCCAGTTCCATTATAGAATCTCTTATAAACATCTTTCTTATAACTCAAATTATTTTTTAAGAGGTTTGCTCCGATAACTTGAAATGTTTTATCTTTTGATGCTGTCAGTAACTTGAAAGCTAGGCTTTCAGGATCAGATATGCATTGATAATGTCCTTTACTTACAGCTTCGGCTAATTTTGACCAGTCGGTTATTTTGTTGACTGGCGGAATGGCTAGAAAAGATAAGAAGACGGAGGTATAAATTAAGCAAAGAAAGAAAGATCCAATAATCCATGTATGATTTAAAATTGTTCCTGATATGAATGAGGGCTTCAAAATAGAATTTTGCCTTAGTAATACAGCAAAATGATGAAGTAAAATATTATCGAATGTATATTTTGAATTAAAATAGAAGTAGCTTATGAAGGATATTACAACTAAAACTGCAAAAATCATGGACCAAATCCCAGGTGAAAATATTTGAAAAATTCCAAATAAGTTTGGTATAAATTCTGGTTTTGGAGTAGTAAATGTATAATAATACATTCTATATGGATACGCATACTGTACTAATTCTCCTGTTCTGTTATTCATCCAATATGCACCTATAATAATATCCATTTCCGGTCCATTTAAATCGTCAATGTAGGATTTCAGAGTCCCATTAGGTGCAAATAAATTTCCCGATGGATAGAAAATAATAGATGCATTTTCGAATTTTTTTGTAAATACTGTAAGGTACTCTATAAGCGCCATACGTATCCTGACAGAAACTTTTTTCTTGTTTAATATACGATCATCAAGTTCAGTTTTAGAAATGTTCATCATTAATACATCTTCATCAACAGCTAATCCAACACTGACTACTTTAGGTATATCCATAATGTTATATTTTCTATGTTTTCAAACTTTAAATGTCAGTAGAAAGGATTTTCAAAATATGTAAATATTTAAACAAATATTAAATGTAAATTAATAGAAATGGTTCCCAGTCTTCTTCAAAACATATTGTACAGAAATAATTTTGGAAAATGTTTATCTTAAAAAGGTATTTATTCATATATTTTGTTTTGTTTTTGTAAATATTTCTTTTAAATTCTGTCTTTTCCTTATCATTGTATATTATTTCATTCTATATAGATTTAAAATTTTTACCTTAAGTTTCATGAAATATTGCGTAAAGTGTTTATTTATTTTTTATTATTGTTTAACAAATATTCCTACGAAGTGAACATAAGTGAAAGATTTTTAATTGATATTACTATAATTAAATTAATTATCTATTCATGAATAAGGCATAGCTAAATATACATATTTTTTCATTATAATTTAACTTCATTTTAAAAATTTAATCTATGCTTTTGCCAAAAGTTTGAGAAGCTTCGAAAAATTTGAACGTTACCATACGTTTTCACGGATAAAAGTTTCCTGCTAAATATCGTATGTTTTAACTTTTCTCTTTACCTATATAAAAATGCTTTGTGTTACTATAGTAACAACAAAAGTTAAATATATAGCAATAAAAATGGATATAAAATAAACAACACATTAACATACCGTTTTTTTTTTTTTTCTTTCTAACATCAATTTATCTAATATCTTATCTAATCAGCATTTATAAAATATTCACCCGTAAATTTTTTTAACAGTTGAAATCAATTAGTCAATTAAATTTGACAAAAATATTCCACCATATGTAGAAGAAATAAAAATTAAACATTCATGAAAACAATTTTGTTCTGTAATATATGCTTGTTATATATAAACATGCAAAAATTCGTGTAGCTTATATTCAGATTTTAAATTGCACTCTGCATACACAAATTGCCTGCATAAGTTTCTGTACGCAATATATATGGAAATTTTAGTTAATTCATTTCTTCTAAAACAGAATTCGTGATTATCGCTGTATATAGAACCATTTCTGTTGACTGATTTGCTGACTCAAATACTAATTGATTTCTTATTGCTTAGCCCGATACCCTGCATCTGGAAACAATAATATTTGTGAAAACATTCCTTCAATGAAGTAGCCATGATTTAAAATGTGATTGCACAATATTTGTTATTAAGGAGGGAATAAAAGAAACCTTGATCTTCACATTCTTTTTTAAGGCTTGACAAAAAGTATATAGAAATTGTTAATAAAGTTCTTACGTTAAAACTTAACGGTTATATAAAAATCATTCTATTAAATCTCCTGGCAATTCTCTCACAGTTAATGTGAGAAAACTACCCAGGTCACTATCAAGAGACTAAGGGACAAAAATATTTTTCAAATGGACAAAACTATTTTCGACACTGCATACAATGATTTTCGGAACTAACTTCTTCTGCTCAATACCTAATCTCGCCGGCAGTCTTCGCCCATGTTATTCTATGGGAAAATTTGTTGCTACAATTACACATTACCTAATGAATATTTTTAAATTCTGTTTTTGCAGTCAGAAAATTCATAACCGTTAAATGAGTACTCATTTTTGAAAAATTCATTTTTTTTTTAATTTTTACATTTTAATTTTGAGTTCAAAAATGCGATTTTTCACAAAATGCATTTTTCTCATTTTCAAATCGCAAAATGAAATACTAAAATTTTAAAAAATCAATTTTTGGAAAACAAGTACTAATTTAACGCTTATGAATTTTCTAAATGTGAAAACAGAATTGAAAAATACTCATTAGGTAATGAGTAATTATGTAAACAAATTTTCCCATAGAATAACATGGGCGAAGGCTACCGGCGAGATTAGGTATTGTCCGCTCTTAAACTGCCTTGGGCTTCTGCCTGAAGATCGTAATTGTGTGCCTCCTCTCACTTATGACTTTTTGAGAATCCACGATTTCTTGGACTTCGCCTGACCTTGGGAAATAGGCGGCAACAACAACAACAACAACAACAAAAATCATTTTCATGAGTTTCAAAAATTTGATTCTAATAAGAGACGGAGGTAAATGATATTTTCACATACCTTTTTATACTTAAAAGGGAAAAATAGATCAATGTAAGATTTTTATATAATGATATGGCAAATATGAACACCTAAAATTTAATTTCAGAAATCCCCCTTCCCCTATTTTCTACTGGGAGGGGGACAAAACGGAATTTCACACATTTTTCCTACCTTTAAGAAGAAGGATAATTTATATTCATAAGTTTAACAAAGAAATGCACCAAAGTAACTAGAATTCCAATTTGATCAATTCTATCCGAAAAAGTAGAAATTAGACCTGCACTTCCTAATCGCTTCATTTACGCAACGGACTATCAAATCTTACCCTAAACTATTAAAGATATAATAAATAATAGAACTGGTGTACAACCAATATTCTAATTAAAAACTTCTTCAAACACCATAAAACTATTTAAAACACTATCGGTTTTTAAAGGACGTGGCCTTTCTTCCTCAGGTACAAACACGTGCTGCTGCCTTGGCGGCAAATGCAAGACTAAACGCAGGCAAAATATAAAGAGGGAGGAGTAACAGAGCCATCTAATAAAGCAAAGAACAGCTTTTTTGGGGGGCTTGTATTTGCACCTGAGTGCGAAAGCCCCGTACTTTCGAAATCGGTAATGTTTTTTAGTTAGCTTTATGATGTGTGAAGAAGTTTTTAGTTTGAATATTAAAGATACGTGTATGAAATTCTAGGAGCTTATTTCTTTTAAATCGAATGCTTGATTCAATGAAAGATTTATTTGGATTCAATAACTCCAAAGAAAATGTTGGAGGGGGAGGGATTGTGTCTACAAATATTTCTTCATATGTGAAAGAAAAAACAGATGTAAGGTATGAGATCCAAAGTAATTACTACAATATAAATACAGGTTAAAAAAAAATCTTAAATGTGAAGATGCTTTATTTTAGAAAATAAAATAAAATAAAATAATGCATATCTTCAATTTCCTTCAACAGTGCAGACATTGTTTTATTTATTAACTATTTCTTACCACCATACAGTTAATCTACCACCATACAGTTAATCCACCATACAGTTCATCGTTCAGCTGAATGTTTGATTACTGTGGACTTTAAGCAGAACTTTCGATCTGTAGAGTTTTTAGGATGCAAATTACAAACAATTAGGTGAATATTACACTTAGAAATTTTTAATCAACATTTTTCCTATTCAGCCTAATTTCTAAGATGTCATTTCTAATATGATTCGACAAGGATTTATTTAACAAATTAGCATTAAGTATACTTTTTTTTTATATAGGAATAATAGGCTAGCAATCGAATAGTTTTGCTGCGAATGTAGCTTCTAAAGTCAAAGTAAGGCTTAATATTTTTTAAAGAGAAAAATGGGCCTCAAGATTGAATTTCGCTGTAGCAATACAGTTAAATAATGAATTAAAATTTTATTGGATGCCCTTTTCAATTTAAAAGCAAAGTACATTATAAAATAAATTGGAATTAAAACTGAGATAACAGTTATGAAAATTAAAGGAGAAACAGATAGAAGTATTCCAAACATTTCTTGATTGTATTCTGGCTTTTGTTTCATAAGTATTAAAAATGTCATTCTTTACATATATGCATAATCTACGCTATCTAATGATAAATAGCTCAATACAAAATTTCGTGTTACAATATTTACTTCTAAGTGTTTAGAGTTATCACAAGATACTTTGAAAGTTCCATTATCTGTAATATAATTTTCTTATGAACAGATAATAAAATACACATTACTTATTTATTTTTTTTACTTTTTTTTTTTTTTTTTTTTTTTTTTTTTTAATCCATAAAGTAGAGAAAATATTGTTTTAGGGTCAAATTTTCGAAAGTGATTTTTTGTTATATTTACATGTTCTGAAGTCCCCTGAATACGAAAATCATGTTTTTAGCGAATGGTCTGTGTGTGTGTCTGTTATCAGCATATCTCAAGAGCAAATAGTAGCAGTAATTTCAAACTCAGTATTCTAAATGTGTATCATATAGGGATGCTACAGTAAGCTTTTCGTTGAGATGAAGCAAATGGTTCGTGTACAGGGACACTCAAAAGTATTCAATTACATTACGTCTATGGGAGAAATTGCAGGTAAGTAGAGTTTAACATCTATAGACTGCACTAAACCAAATGAAACAAATATATATTTTTTTTTAGTAGAGATATTCAACTGGGAATTTTTTTTTTTGTATGTAGGAGCCTCGCCTCCCCCCTGGGGGCGGGAAGTCCCCATCGAGTGGAATAAATGTTCATGATGGATATCTTTCAAAAGAGCTCGACAATACCTTTAAAACGAATCGTTGAACAATCAATCTGCGATAATTAAAAGAAAGTTATCGATTTTTTCATTTTTAACCTTTTTTTTTTTTTTTTTTAATGTAATATCGAGAATAAATTCAACATTTTTTGGATATTTAGTGTTATAATACTTCTCTAATATGGAAATTTTAAGTAAACTTTTAATTTTAATATCAGAATTAAGTTCTATATAAATGTAGGTGCATTGATGATACGGGGGGTTGAAGGGGGCTTTAGTCCCCTCACACAGATCTAATTATTATATAAAACACTTCCAAAGTCTAATTTTAATTGTTTAACATAGCTTTACATGACAGTACTCGTTATCTTACCTCTTAATCTCCAACCTGTATTTATAGTATTATATTTCAGGGTAAGATAAATTCGTGTGAGTGACACACCAGTTTATTTTATTTATTTATTTATTTTTTTCAATTACTGTAAGATAGACTTTGACCGTCATTAGAAATCTTCTGTTAATTCCTCTTGAACATGACAAGTATGCTTCAATTTCATCTGTATAATAGTTTGTCTTTAAAAGTTTCCAGTTACTATGAAATCATAACTTGACGATTTTACGTATGTTTATATTTTCCTTTCATTAGAAATCCTTTAAATTCAGCTTTTAAATACAAGTACAATTTAAAATATGTCTATTTATTTTTATCCTGGAAATTCTACATATAAAAATAAATAAATAAATAAATAAAAATAAATAAAGTATGTAACTGAACTCTATTTCCATGAATGTGATTTATCCTGTTTCATCATAAACAATTATTACAACACTGTCGTAACAGATACACTTTTAGATAATATACATTACTTTTAATAGATTATTAATAGTAAATTTATATAATTTAGAGTATGAAACACTTAACATAACTACAAATATTATGCTGTGTGTGATGGGTATTTTATTTATCAAGTACGTGCAAGGATCTCCAATTTAAATACGAAGAAAGTTTGCTTACTAAATATTTTGCAGTGTACTTAGACCTATCGAATCATGATTGTTTTCTCGAAGATTCAGAATGCAAGATATATGCGCTAATTGTACCATTTGAGTAGTTTTTAATAATGCATTTCATTTTTTCGATCATATAAATTTATAAGTTGTCGAACAAAATTTAAACAACAAATCCAAACATTCAACTTAGTGCAGTGTCGTCTATTAGGTTTTCGTATTATATATTATTTATGCTTCGATTTTACCTTATTCTTCAAACGTTTCATATTCTTGAAATTATACAAAAGTATTTCTCCAAACAGCGTTATTACAGATATAAAGTATCCTACTATCAGAACTATAAAGGCAGGAGCAAGATCTGTGAGCGTTAATTTTCGTTTACTGCTATATACATCTACAATGTTCAATAATCGTGGCAATTGTTTGAAGAATCTATAGTCAAGCTTATATTTCAAGTAGAGGCCATAATCCATCAATTTATGAACAAACGTATCTATTAAGATTTTACAACAGAAATCTTTTCGGATTATCATTGAACTGAGATGTTCAAAGATGCCGTCCTCTGAGACAAATTTGTTTCCTACTGCGTTGTTTTTAACGACTTCCGAATTTGAGATAAAAACAACATTTTTATTGCCTGTTTCATTGAAAAAACTTTCAAAAACATCATCATTATAACTTAAGTTATTATGCAAAAGATCTGTCCCGATAACTTGAAAATATTCATCTTTTGATTCCGTCAAATACACAAAAGATGCGTCATTGGGGTAAGCAATGCACTCATAATGTCCATCTTTTACAGCTTTGGACAGTTTAGCCCAATCGGATATTTTGTTGACTGGAGGAATAGCAAGAAATGAGAGGATTACGGAATTATAAACAAAGCACAAAAACATAGCTCCCACAATCCAAGTTAGGATTAATATTTTTCCTGATAGAGATGAAGGCTTCAGGTTAGAATTTTGCTTTAGCAATACAGCAAAATAATGAAGTAAAGTTTTATGGAATGCTTTTTTCAGTTTGAAAGCGAAATAACTTATAAATGAAATCACAATGAATATTGTAAGAACAGCGATCCAAATTGAAGAAGAAACTGATTGAAATATACCAAACATTTCTTGTTTGTATTCTGGTTTTTGTGTCATAAATGTTACGTAGGTCATTCTATGAGGATAAGCACAATCTACGTTTTTTAATAGTTGATTACTAACAACGAAATTTCGTGTTATAATATCGATTTCTGGTTGATTTGAATTATCAATGAATACTTTCAGGTTTCCATTCTTCGCAAATAATTTTTCTGATGTATAGGGAGTAAAAGATACTTCATCGAATTTTTTTGAAAACACTGTAAGGTAGTCTTTGAGCGCCACCAGTAATCTGGAAGTAAGCGTTTTTGCACTTGACACGTATGCTTCAATTTTTTCGCTGGAAAAGTTCATGTTTGGACCTTTCGAGCTAACAGGATACCCTAATTTTACAATTCTACGTATTTCCATACTGTCCTTTCTTTGATAAATAATCAAAAATCCTTTATTAAAAAAGAAGTTTTTTTATATACTAATTATTTTTTTTAACTATTATTTCATATAACTTCTATAATATATATATATATATATATGAATATCAAAAGCCGCTTGTACGAATGTATTTATATATATATATATATAGATATATATATATATCATTGAATAATGTCATTTATGGTTTGATATTGCAAAAAGAAGAATCCAGATTAATTGTCCGGGTACTTTTTTTTTTTAAGTTTCACCAGCAAAACATTTTTTTAATAAGTATCGGTGTAACATAAGTAGTTAAAGTATACATTTTCGTTATATTTTGATCAGCAATTTATAAAAATCAAATAACACTGTTTAACTTTCTGTGTGAATTTCATATTAAATTTTTTCTCTTTAAACCTCATCCTCTTTTTCTACAGTTTTTAACTTTTTCTACTACGGTGGCTTTGTGTCTATTTATAATACATTTGCATCTTGCAGCGTTTAAAATTATGTCCTTTTCCTCTTATATACCATTAATATTATGAGTATTCCTTCACTGTGTTTTGTATCTAAGGCCCATAAAAATATTTTAGCAATACTTTGTTGCCATAGAATAAATGAAGTAACACTTTTAAAAAAAAGTAATAATAAAATGAATATTTAAGCAAGTCTATGAACCAGCAATATAATTTAAATAAGCGTAAAACGTATATTTCTCAAATAAAAAGTTACCATGTATAATGTTCCAATTATTTTAAACTTTTGTTGTTGTTGTTGTTGTTAAGCTATCAACTTTATATAATGCTTATAAAAAAATTTAAAATGTAAAAGCAATTTCAAAAGTTAATTTTACTTTTAAATTTCAAGCTGGTATGTATAAAAAATGAAATATTTTCAAAATTAAGTATTTATAATATCATGTTGTTTTTCAGTAATACAGTACAGCAGATAATATGCTTCAGGCAGTATTGGTTGAATTCATTATTTTAATTTTGAGTCTGATTTAATGAGGCATTCAAAATTGCATGAAAAATATCTTTATACATACGTCACTGGCAATTAAAATATTTATTGCTACCGGGAATTTCTAATAGGATTATTTTTTATATAAAATGTTTGCCAATTTTTTTTTTAATGATTAAATAGCGTTAAAAATTTGATTGAGATAAAATGCTGTGAAATGTTGTACAAATTAGCAACTATATACATATGTGAATATACAGTCGGCAGCAAAAGTATTCGGGCACTAGCCAATAATTTCGATTTCAAAAAGTACACTTAAAACTGTTTTGTTAAATAAATACTCGTCGAATCATGTTCTTAGACTGACTAAGGACATGACTCGACAAGGATTTATTTAACAAAGCAATATTAAGTATACTTTTTTTAAACAGGGATTATTGCTAGTGCTCGAATACTTTTGCTATCGACTGTACAACTATGTACAAAAAGCCCATAAAATCTCGTTTTAGGACTAGAAACTACATCAAATATGGCTCGTTCTGCTTCTAAACATTTATGTGCATTTTATTATATTGCAATCACTTTTTCAGAAGTGTTACTTTTTTAAATAATATTTAAACCTTTTAGGAATAATTTATTTTTTAATAATTACAAGATAAAAAAAAAAAAAAAAAAACTTTTTACATACCATGTTTTTAAATTTTCTGTTGAATCATATAAACGCTACCGAAAACAGCGGTAACCCGGAAAATTTGGCTAAAAGTATAAAATAAAATGTATTGTCATCGTGTTCTGAGCTGTAATGAAAGTTTCAAATTCCTAGCTAGTCGGGAAGTTAGTGAAAAATCGATTGCAAGCTTTGTACTGGTAACACTGCCGAAGGCAGCAGAAACCCGAAACAGCTTGCTAAAAGTATTACAAAAATTCATTTTAGCCATGTTCTAAACGATTCTGAAAGTTTCAAATGTCTAGCTAATCGGGAAGTTAGTTAAATAAATTTTCTGTCGAATCATATAAACGCTGCCGAAGGCAGTAGGGAGCTGAAACAGTTGACTAAAAGTATTAAAAAAATGTATTGTCATCGTGTTCTGAGCTGTCCTGAAAATTTCAAATGTCTAGCTAGTTCGGAAGTTAGTTAAAAATCGATTGCAAGATTTGTACTGGACAAACAAACAAACAGGAATCAAAGTTAATAAAAACATGGTAAGAAATAGCGATAACATATAATAAAAGTCAAGTAAATTTTTGGGAATGCTGCAAAATCTGATCAAAACCTGTTATTTTTTTAAAATGATTTATTTTTTTCTATAAATTTCCGATTAATTTGTATGCAGGCTAGGTGCGTAGTAATTCAATGTTGTCAGTATTCTACAATCCTCATTTAAGGAACCATTTCTTTTTAACTTTAGTGTATAAATCAACGAGATAAATAAAGTAGAGTGCTGATTCAATGGATAAAGGATTAGCTTCCCATGGTTCAACATGAATCACGAGATATGAACTAATAGACTGCTATGTGTGGCCCTTTATCGCTATTTTGACATTTAAATTTTCAGTTAGGAAAATTATCGTTATTATGAGGTAACACGGCAGTCCTATAACCGAAATAAATTGCTTTTAAAATAATTTTTCACATATTTCACATTATTATAAATAATAAAATACTTTTTTTTCATCATTTCCCAACAAAGTTTAAAAGTGTTTATAAAGAAAAGTTAAACTTTTGAAAGAGCTATATTTAACAACAAATATTAATTTATCAACAATTTTTAAATATTTTGTCGGTTAAATTTTGACTACACGAAATAAAAAAGAAGTAAAATAAAAGCTAAAGTGATTCAGAACAAAAAAAAAAAAAAATATTAAACTAGATAAGTAAACAAAAACATTGGCGGTTATGATTTTCACCAAGTACGATCTCCAAACCGTTGCCATAGAAATTTCTTGAAATTAAACTGTTACCAAGGGAACCGACGCATAAATGGTTCTTGTCCCATGATTCATGTTACACCATGTCAGGGTTACCATTTATCACTCTACTTTGTTTATCTCTTAAAAAATCTGTTAAAAAAATAAATAAATAAAATAAGACAATATTGGCATTCCGAAAAAAGTAAAAGCCTATTTTTTTTTTTTCAAATCTTGCTTGATTTGTTTGGTTTATTGGTATCTATATATTAATAGGCAGGCATGAAATTTGTGGTACACTTTTAACATATTAGTTACACAGGTCGACATGTAAAATTTTGATTTTGTAATTTTGACTGATCTTTATGTTTTTTGGTGTGCAAAAACCGAAAATGAAGTCAGTTTTTCTCTATCACGTATAGACTTTTGTCAATACGGGGTGCTTACCTATATAATTTCTTCCAATACTCTCCCACCAATATAATTATATGGTAAGCTTTACAGTACGCTTTCATGATTAATTAATTATGCATGCCTCTTATTGTAATAGCGCAGCACTAGTGCGACGTAAAACCATACCAACTAACCAATCAACCTACTGTTATGATGGTATAAGTAAGAAATTGAGTCGGTAAGCACCCTGTATTGGTAAAAATCTATACGTGATAGAGAAAAGTGGGCTGCATTTTCGGTTTCAAAACATGAAGAAACCTAAATATCATTTAAAATCATCAATTCAAACTTTGTCAACTTCAAATTTGTAGGCCAGTGTTATGTGAGTAGAAGGTTGAAAATGGTATCATTCAAAAGGTATGATTATCCAGATATGCAGAATACAAAAATTATTTTCTTACGATGTCAAGAAGGTATTTAAAAATACTTTTAATGCATTTTTTTTTATCATTTTATACACGTATTCTTTTATATTGAAAATTACCTAAAGTAGAAATTTGTTAAAACTCAAATAAAACCACAGACACAGTAATTTGGATAATGTATCAGCAATAGTGCTGCCAGATTGAGGAAATATTTTTTTTTATTCGATATCCCCCAAAATATTTTATTTTTAACGGTTGCGTAATTATTTTCAAGACGTATTACAAAGAGGTCTTCGAAGCAGGATTGTCAGATAAATACTACAATTTTATATTTAACATCCCTAAATATTTAGAGTACCAATCTATTGGCTCCATTACACCCGATTTAGTTTCTTTCTAAAGTGGTTCTTTTGATATAAAATTAATAGAGTCAAATTTAAAATTGCACTATTAATCTAGCAACCCTGCTTTATAGTTATTAGGCAACCGTTACAATTAAAAATTTTAGTGGTGGATAATTGAATAGTTCCCTCAATCTGGTAGCACTGAGCATCACTATACGCGACTACAGATTTTTTATTCTAACAGAAAACAGTCATTAAATGGTAGAAATTTGAGTGAATGAGTGGATTAGATATTATTGCATAAGGTAATTCCGGGAGAGTTGCCCCACCGGTAGAGATGTCCCACTTGATGTAATTTCGAAATGCAAAGCTAGATTCCGATTATTATTTCAGACAGATGTTGAATAGTGTGCTGTGGAAGTTATGTGAACTCATTTCTTTGTTTTCTTCTGTCACAACAATATTTCAAGTAAGTACCATGTTTTTTCTACTCTGTTATAAGAGTGATGTTGCATTGTAAGGCTGGCACTAGTTAATAAGAATGGATTTTTTTTAATATAAGCTTAAAAACCAGTAGTAAGAAAATAATCAGTCGACTTCGGACATTGTGCCGCCATTTTTGCTGTTTTGTACTTTGGACAGCTGCCGGGGCATCTCTCCCATACCAAAATGACAGACACCCCAGATTATATTCGTGTGAGATGCCCCACATACCTTTTCAGGGAGAAAAGTCTTTTAATTGTTTAAATTTTAAACTAATATTTTTAAAATCATACTGTTTTTATAAAATGCGTAATATTTTAAATCGTTAAGTTTTTCAACTTAAAAATATTTTTTGAAACTATAAATTTAGATTAAAGTTCATCAAATACAATTCAAACTCGCGTGATTACTACCTATCGGGAGGACATCTTCTCCCATAGAAGTTGAATAGCTTACTATTATATGCGCTTTGGGTGGTGGTATACATTTTATACCACCTAATTTTTATGTCCAACTTTGAAATTTCGCCCTGGAAATTTATAATAAATTTTTACCTTTTTAACTTAACCGAAAAAATTCATTTATCTCTTACCATCTAACTCTGTTCTCAAATTTTGGTGGCATTTGATGCTCAGTGAACTTAATTACATTGCCCTGAAAAGGTTAAACAAGTGTTAAACTATTCTGTGTGCTGGATATTGAATAGGTATTGCGCATAAAAATTACATTTAATAGCATGTTTTTTAAGTCTTATATATGCAAGTGTTTCAGAACGCTTGCTTAGCGACATTGCTTTGTACGAAATACATTGATCCTTAAATGTGTTCTATGATGTCTTAAACATTTTATTATCAGTTGCAGTGTCGAAGCGTCCATAGAAGCGATGGAAGTAGCATTTCTCCTATTTAAGATTTTTAAAAAGTAATCAAGTAACGTTGCCTCGTCGGAATACTGAATTGATTCTTCCTTTGCTTTTGGAAGCGCTTCATTTTCGCGCTTCCATAGTTTTCTAAACCACGTCTCGCCCCTGATCAGTTGCCATAAAAAGTACTGTCTTAACGTAAGCGGTGAACCACTAAGTGGCAGCAATTGCTACCTTTTGATATCATGAAACACAGAAAGGACTTACTTAGCTCGAGATGTCTTCAATTACAGAAATTGCAGAATATACAAATTAACAGAAGTTAATATTATGAGTTTTGTTTATAAAATGAGTACAAATAATATTAGTACTTTAACATCTTTATTTTGGTAGTTTTTTGCCTTTCCTTTCAGTAATTTCGTAACAACAAATGAAAGATTTTACGAGTAAAAAGGTATAAAGTTTGATGATATTATTGATATTAAATATATACAAGGTGTCTTTTAATTAGCCTACAACTTTAAAATGAAATAACACAAGAATCGTTGCAGATAGCACAGCAAAAATATTTTTATTGAAAAGAACGTCGAAAAGGTAATTAATGCACAATGTTTTCAATGTGAGAACCTTCAGAGGCGATACAGTAGCGCAACCTAGTCATAAAGTTATCAGTTACTTGTTCAAGTGTTTCTCTTTTAATGCTTGCAAATGAGTCAGTAAGGGCTATTTGAGACTATTGAGGTCTGCCGGCTTCTTCTTGTACACCAAGTCTTTCATGTGACCCCAAATATAGAAATCGAAAGGATTCATATCTGGTGAAAAATGTGGCCAATGAAATGCACCAGGATAGCTATTCGGGTATTTATAAGCAATAACCCGGGTTCCAAACACACTGTTAATGGTGTCAAACCTCTGCCTGGTTGATGAGGAGGGCACCTTCCTTCATAAACCAATATCCACGGGTGTTCATACCCAGAGCACGAATCTGGGAAAAAAACGACTGTCTCAGCACTTCCCCACCCCACACGCATCAGCCTTAACAAATGATGCAAAGCATTTTCACCACATAAATACCAATTTTCAACAATGAATATATGGTCTTCGGTTGAATATCTCACTTTAGGAGACATTTTCGTAACTGCGCGAAACCAACGTGAAACAGTTTCCTTTTACACCCTCCGCAACTGCATTACTCAGTAGCGCCATCTAGTGAGTCTCTGTGAAGTTATTTCATTTTAAAGTTGTAGGTTAATTAAAAGGCACCTTGTATTTTGAAATATTTATGATTTACGCATTCTACATAAATAATAAAAATGTCACTGAAATATATTTAACAACAAAATATATTTTAATGTAATAAAGTACATTTTAGGAAATGTATACCCATTTTTTATATTGAAATATTTAGTTATTATATATAATGTATTAAAAAGGCACCAAAAAGACCTTAAAAAGAAAAGGCACTTTTAAACACGTACATAGTCATTTATGTGATTAAAATAATATTAAAAATTTGAAAGATATACTGAGCAAAGCTCTTTTTATTTATTTTTTTATTTTATTTTTTAATCACATCATAACATCTTTAGGTAAAAAAAAAGTTTTAAAGACAAAATATTTTTGTAAACCTGAAAATGCTGTGATGTCATTGCGGAAAGCTTTGTTATTATGAATTTAAAATTAAAAATATAATTTTAATCAAATGACTATGTATATGCTTAAAAGTTTCTTTTTAGCATATTTGACTGCATTTTTAATATTTTATTAAACCTCTCCTTCTTGCTCCCGTGAAAATGACGGGGTGAGTTCTCGCTCTGTATTTCTCATGCCCGTGATATTTTCGGGCTGGAGTGTTCAGGAGTAACGCACTAAAAATATTTAAAAAAGAAAAAAAATCAATTTTAATAAACGGAAAAGTTTTTACTTCTTATCTTACGTTCTATATGGAAGTAACAGACTATTTAAAACGAAATTGGAGGTAGTAGGTTTGTGAAGAATAAATTCCTCAAAGATTAACTTAATTATCTTAACTACTTAAGTATTAAATATGAAATTAGCACACAAACTCAGATATATAAAATAAAACTAAGAGTTTATCCAACTAGAATAATGGGAGGATGATCTGGATTTTGTAGCTCAGTCAGCGGATTTAAATACTTTAGCAAATAAATGTATAATAACTAATTTAGATGATTTGAAATATCTCACCCCAGAAACAGTAGAAGTTGTAGAGACGGATGCACTCCCTTACTCAAATACCGTGACTCCAATTAGGTCAGCGGATTTCCGGCTGACACCACACCTTTTACGAAAATCATCTCCATCTTATACCACTTTCCACCAACTTCCCTTCTCTTCATTTCAACCAAACTTTCAAAATCGCTTCCTATTCGTCTACATCTCGCAACTTAATTCCTTCGTTGCAGCACCATGTTGACACAAAACTAATCCGACCTAAAATTTCGCCGAGTCACTGGCGCCGAAGCAATTTAACCATCCCAACTAAATACTTTGCTGGATCCAGCTTAATTTTAAACAAACTGTGGTAACCTTCTACAGCGTCAACCTCACAGGTTTATTTTAAACTGTCAGCAAACTATACAATTTTAAGACTTTGTAATATTTATTTTGTAACCTTAGCTCAGTTAGGCTTTTGAATGCACGTGGTTTTGTGTTCTGTGGTATTTTTTTTTTTTTATTTATTTATTTATTTATTACCATTTCTTTTTTAATATTGTTTACATTATGCAGTCAGAATCAAAGTGACTTGGATTCTAATTTTAGTATAAATGCATCTGAGAGTGATACGCAAATAAATCATATTTATGTAAGTTCGGATAGCGAGTCTGAGAACAATGTACGTATAGTGCTGTATTATACGTAAAATGTTTGTCATAAAAGTATGTTTTAATGTTTAAAACACAAGTCTTTTATTTTTTCTATTTACTAGAAAACCATTATTCAGTCATAGTAACCTTGATTGTTGGTTTTTCTGAAAAATTAAATTTTCTTTATTTCAAGCATTCCAAAAATTAAAAATGAATGTATATATTGACCATACACTTTATTTTATACAATTTTCTTGAATGGAAAAAACGGGCACTTATTTCACCGTTTTCTTGAAAATTATAACGTTAAGAGGTTAAGTCGATAGGTTTTAACAATTTCATTTTTAAAAGAAAATGTTTTCTGTGATATGTGTTACCGCTAAAGGGCAGAAGCAGTTAATCTGCAGATTAGCTAGGTAATCTGCACATTAACTAGGGTGATCCGTTAAAGTGAAGAAAATTGTTTCATTTCTCAAATTACCTTGGTAATCTGCGAATTACCTAGATAATCTGCACATTACCTAGGCACTCGTTAAAGTGAAAATAAGATCTCTGGTGTTGAAATTTTACAGCACGCTGTTTTTTTTTTTTTTTTTTTTTCTTTCTTTCTTTACTTATTTTAATCTGTATGTGTTTTAATTTTTATGTCTTTTAAAGTTATATTTGTTTTATTTTATCTTATTTTTTATTTATTTTTTCATCTTTTTTTATTCTGCCGATTATGCATCTGTTATGCATTTTTAATATGAAATATAATAACTTTAATAGCTTTCAATAAATTCTATTTTATAAATGAATGTTAGAATTGTAATACAGTAACGATTTCTTTTCAAAACAAAAATATTTAACCATTTAAATTTAAAAAAATATTTTATCAACAACTTACATTGTTATTACTATATATATATATATATATATTATGTATAAAAGTTATGCACTAATTTTTAATTTAATAGAGAAATATTAAATTAGGCAAATCAGAAGAATTATTTAAGAAGTACTTCAAATAATTAAAACTGCTTTAATATATTTTAGAACGCATGAAAATTAAAAGGACTGTTTTCCAATGCTTTATTAAACTATATTTTGCAGCATGTATATATCTGTACAAGTTTAGCAAATATATTATATTTTACAAAAAAAAAAAAAAAAAAAAACTTTATTAACACATTTTATGCGAAAAACTACAACAAAATTATTTGAAAAAAAAAAAAAAAAAAAAAAAAAAACGAAAAAAAAAAAAATAATAATAATAAATAAATAAATAAAATAAATAAAAAAATAAAATAAATAAATAAAAAAATATAATCATGATACATAAAACATATACAGACGACTCGCGTTATAACGACCCAACGCGATATAGCGACCTTTTGAAAAGTCCCGATTGACTTCCAATTAAGATAATGCTATTTCATATTTGATATAACGACTAGGAAAAGACAACACTCTTGATATAACGACCCAGTAAACGACTGTACTTCCTTCAATTTATAGTTTAAGATGTTATATTTACTTAAATAAAAAAAAAATAAAAATAATAAAAAAAAAGAGAGAGACAGAGAGAGAGAAAGACAGACAGAGATAGAATCCGACGAATTTTACTTCATCAAGAAAATGAGATGCAGTTCGATGTTAACCTTTTAATTGCAATCTAAACCGCATAAGGTGATTGTTAAGAAAAAACTACAAAAAAAAAAAAAAAAAAAAAAAAAATAGAAATTACTTAGAACAGATTTTCTCAAATTCAGGGAGTGTGAAGAAAATTCATCGAATGTTCCTCGTAATGATTATTGACAGTGGAAATGCAAAAGGGGTATTAAATGTAGAAAATAATGAAAACATGAATTATATTCCAAAAATTAATCCTACAATCGAAAATGAGCTCGAAAATACTGAACAAACTTTCGGATACTTTTGAAAATGAAAATTATGGAAATGAATAATTTGAAAACATCATTCGTTTTAAAAATTCTTCTTTCCAATTTCAAAATTACTTCAAAACTCGATTATTGCTTTCTTTATAAAGTATTAAACATGTAATTAGTTGTTCATAAATAGATAGGAGAATTTGATTTCTGTACTGTATGTACACAATTCATTGCCCCCTCTTTTCTTTTTATTATGTAAATTTTATCAAAATAAAATTATTCTTTTATTTAAAATTTTTATGAAACCACTTATACTTTATGGTACACATATACTGTATAATTAATTCAAATGGTCATTGGAATCATTATTTCCATTTTCGTCAAATTTGAGATAATTATAATATTTCTCATTTGTTAATATTTTTAATTGATTTTAATTTTAAAATTTTATTTCTCTGATAAATTCTAATACAATTTATATTTCGCATGCAGCATGTCATTTGCCACCATTATCAAACCAAATTTAATCAATAGGCATCATTTGAAAAATTATTTTCGATTTATTTGACATAGCGAACCATTTGATATAACGACCCAAATTCAGTTCTTCCGATGGGGTCGTTGTAACGCGAGTCGACTGTATAAAGGAAACTTAAAATTGAAAGAAAAAAAAAATGAAATGAAATGAAAAAAAAAAATCATAAAAATTTCATATTAAGTATTTATGAAATAATGCCATATTTTTCAGAGTTAAAAATTAATACATCCTTTTTTTTTTTTAATCTTTCAGTAAGTAATAGTAATTTAAATCAATTTTAAAATAATTTATTTTTAAAAATTTGTGGTCTAATAATTTTATTTCGGGAGGAAATAATTACTGTGTTGCAAATTTAATATTCATAATTCAAAATGAAGTTTCACGAGAGAGAGCTTTTAATTAAGATTAGATTTCATTAATAAAATGCAGACCCTTATTAAACTTCTGTTGACAGAATTAAAAAATCTGATGTGGGCACTACATGACTTCCTTGTACACTTTTAGAAATATACATACTGTTAAAAAACATTGACATTGGACCCGAAACAGTTGGCTAAAAATATTTTTTAAAATGAATTATCATCGTGTTTTAAGCTTTTCTGAAAGTTAGTTAAAAACCTATTGCAAGATTTTTACTGGTAACGCTGACGAAGGCAGCAGGAACCCATAAAAATTGGCTAAATGTATTAAAGAAATGCATTTTCACCGTGTTCTGAAATATTCTGAAAGTTTCAAATGTCTAGCTTGTCGGGAAGTTACTTAAATAAATTTTCTGTTGAACCATATAAACGCTGCCGAAGGCAGCAGGGACCTGAAACAGTTGGCTAAAAGTATTAAAAAAAAAATGCATTTTCACTATGTTCTGAACTTTTCTGAAAGTTTCAAATATCTAGCTAGTCGGGAAGTTAGTTAAATAAATTTTTTGTTGCACCATATAAACGCTGCCGAAGGCAGCAAGGACCCTAAACAGTTGGCTAAAAGTATTTAAAAAATGCATTTTCACCGAGTTCTGATCTCTTCTGAAAGTTTCAAATGTCTAACTAGTCGGGAAGTTATTTAAAAATCGATTGCAAGATTTTTACTGGTAACGCTGACGAAGGCAGCAGGGATCCTAAACAGTTGGCTAAAAGTATTTAAAAAATGCATTTTCACCGTGTTCTGATCTATTCTGAAGGTTTCAAATATCTAGCTAGTCGGGACGTTAGTTAAATAAATTTTCTGATGAATCACATAAACGCTGCTGAAGGCAGCAGGTATCGGAAACAGTTGACTAAAAATATAAAAAAAATGCATTGTCAACGTTTTCTGAGTTTTTCTAAAAGTTTCAAATGTCTAGCTAGTCGGGAAGTCAGTTAAATTGCAAGATTTGTCCAAACCGTTTTTGAGTTATTACCGTTCTTTGATACATTATGGCCAAAACCTATGTATTTTTGGTCATTATGAACCTAATTTTCCTAAATATCTCCAAAACGGAAAATCATACGAAGTCCAAAAAGGGAGGTGCACAACTAGATGTTATAAGAAACCTATGTGCCAATTTGCAACTTTCTACGTCCAACCGTTTTTGAGTTATGCGACATACACACACTCACACAGGCAGACACACACACATACAGGCGTCACGAAAAATCGTGTAAAATCCCTTATATCTCTAAAACGAGAGCTCGTGTTAAGACGACACTTGCAGGTGTACGACTAGACACCATGACAGTCACATGTATAAATTGGCAACATTGAGCGATCATTCGTTTTCGAGAAATGTGAAATATAAAATCCATTTCGCAAATCGGGATTACTATACTTCCTTATATTTTGTATAAGGAAGTAAAAAGAGAAGAAAAATCAAAAATAAACAGGTATAACTTACTTGTTACTTAAATTTTGTGGTGGTCATAATAAGAAACCTAATCATGGCTTCGATGCTCCACGTTTTGCGTTTACCGTTTATCTTTTCTAACATAGCATAGCTGAGCGGAAGGGATTAAAGTTTTAGTTTGTGTTTGACGGTCATTCGCGTATCTGTAGCACATGGCTATTTGACGTCACAGTGAATGTAAAAAAAACTAAGGCTCGAAACAAACATTTCAACTTTAACGACACAGAAGCCGCTAATGTACAGATTTCCTAGTTAAAATGCGGAAAACTTTTGATTCCGCGTTTTAACGGGTCAATTTAGTTAATCTGCAGATTAGCTAGGTAATCTGCACATTAACGAATTTCGAGCTTTAACGGTAACATATTTACTTTTTCCCCCCTATACAAATATTTCCCTTTCAATTAACAGTAAACATCTTTCAAAACTCTATTTCTCAGAAGAATTAAGTCAAGATAGAAAATATAAGCCATAAAAATATACTTCTATTTAAATTTATGTAGTTATAATGCATACGCGTATTCATTTTCCTCTTCAGCACGATAATGAAGCTCTTCATATAGCATATTTCGTCGATTTCCGTAATCTAGACATGAGCTCGCGTAAGTGCTTCAAGCTAACCGAGTACTAGAACATGCCCTGAGGGAGAAGAAAACTAATTGACTGATTCTACATAATATTCACCCCAACCCTTCATAACAATCGAGATATGGAATGTAGAAAAGAAAGCATATGAGCGTATTAATTGGGATATGTTTCCGAGGTAGATGTCGAAAACTGAAGAAGGAATTTTCACGAATTTGTATTCGGATGATTTATTACACTATAAGAATAGTAACAGTATATTCTTTCGATACATATTATTAATTATATATTAAATAGACAGGAATAATTGTAATTTTTGTTTCGGGTTATTTTTGATGATTTTGAGGAGGAATCTATAATAGTAAAAGTATTACATAAAATAAAAGTACTTTTTATGCAAAATATTTGAATAATTATAGAAATATTATTTTATTTTCTTGTGTAACTACTTTAAATTAAAATAAATAAATTTTATTTTATTTATCTATTTATTTATTAATTTGTATAGATAAGTGTATATAAATAACGTTAAAAATATACAAAATAAATAACAATAATTATACTTTTGATTATAAATTTAATAATTTTGATAATGATCTTTGGAACAATAAATAATAGTATTCAGAATGTGGAATTTTAGAAGAATATATTTATGAAGTTTTATAGTCATTTTATGAACATCCACATGTGTTTCTGTTGCACTATGGATATAAAGGCTGAGAGTCTATGTGGTGTCTAGGTCTGTGTAAAGAGCCATTACTAGAGGCTTTTTTAAGTGTCTTCAGCAAATATTCTTGCAGATTTCGTAGAAAACTACAGAAAACACCAAACAGTTGGACAAACGAAGACAACTTTGATTCAAACACCGAAAAAACTCATGCTTTTTTTAGAAATATATATTTAAGCAACACTTATTTTTATTTTCCGAACATACGAATTTAAAGGAAGTATTGTAATCATATCAAAATTCCGATTTTGAGATTTTGGTAATTTTATACATTTGAGGTCCCCCGTGTTCATTTTTACTACTGTTACGATGATGTATGAATGTGTGTGTGTGTGTGTGCATGTGTGATTAAACACGATAGCACCTAAACGCTTTGTTCTAATCAGCTGAAAGTTGGTATGAATGAGATAGGTCACCATAGCCTTATTGATTTTGGTGAATCTAGGATTTATAGTTTTTTGTAAGAACATAAAGTAAAATACCTTTATCATTATGGCCTATGGGCTCAAAATTTTGAAAGTGCAATAACGCCTAAACGCCTTATTTCTCTGAGCTGAAAATTTCTACACAAGTTATAAGTCACCGTCGCAAAAAATGTGTTGATTTTGGTAAATCTACAACTTATAGTTTTTCTATAGGGATACATAGAAAAATTCATTATCATTATGGTCTAAGGGCATCAATGTTTTAAATTGTAATAGCGTCGTAACTCCTTATTGAAATGTATGAAAAATTTATACACATGTTAAAGGTCACCGTGATCCGAAATATATCGATTTTAGTGAATCTAGCACATATAAATTTACTTTCCGAACATATATGTGTAAGGAAAGTATAGAAATTATGTGAAAATCCGACTTTGAGAGTTGGTGTTTCTACACGTTTTGAGTTCCCCCGATTTCGTGTTTGCAACTTTTGGGTGTTGCATGTACGTGTGTATGTATGTGAGTGAACATGATAGCATCTAAACGATTAGTTCAAATGAGCTCAAAGTTAGTACGTATGTTATAATTCACTGTAGTACATAACACAATGATTTTGGTTAATCTAGCACTTACAGTTTTTTTTTTACAGGGACACAAAGCCTAATTCGATTGAGCTGAAAAATTATATGCATATTATAAGTCCCTCTGCACAAACTGTATAGATTTTGATGAACACTGACAGTTTTTTTTTAAAGTTCTTTACCATTAGGTCTTTAGGACTCTAATTTTTAAGTGCTATAGTGCCTAAACGCCTCATTCGATTGAGCTAAAAATTTAATGCACATTTCATAAGTTATTGTTGCACAAACTACATAGATTTTGGGGAATCTAGAATTTCTATTTTTCTTTTTAAAGTACGCAATGAAAAATCCTTCATTATTATACCCTAAGGGTGCAAATTATTTAAAGTGCGATAGCATCTAAATGTCTTAACCGATTGAGAAGAAATTTTATGTATAAGTTATAAATCACCGCCACTGTATTAAATTTGGAGAATCTAGTCTTTTCAGGAATTTAGTCTTTTTACAGGGTTATAAAGAAAAGATCTGTATTATTGTGACATATGGGCTCAAAATATTTAAAGTGCGATTGCGTCTAAACGCCTGATCCGCTTGAGCTGAAAATTTATATGCATGTTATAGGTCATCATCCTACGAATTGTATATATTTTGTTGAGTCTAGCACTTATAGATTTTAACAGGGATTCAACGAAAATTTACGTGGTGTATTTCGTCATTGTATTCCTGATTCAATCTATTGGACCTTTGGTAAGTGACGTCACGTCCAATCAATGATCTGTTCATTCCTCTTTACTTTATCTCTGCTAAAACAGATCAGTCTTAAAAATGTAGTCGTTTATGTTACTTGTGTATTTCATCTGTAATTGTCATAGTCATCTATTAAATTTTGTGTGTTTAAAATGAAACGCCTCGTCATATCCTAGTTATGGCTTAAACATAAATCTTCTCTTGCCTATAAAATACTATAATGGCGACCAGGAATAAAACAAAAGAAAAAAGCAAAAAAAAGTTTTGATCTTCAACATTTATTGAAGATAATTAAGAATGAAATCTGCAATTCATAAAAAAAAGAACGGAATATCTTCTACATATGTGTTTTCCAAAATCTACTTATTTCATAAAGAAAATTATTTATGTCTACTGTCAGGGCGGAAATGCATAGGCGCCATCGATAATTACTCGTCTACGATTTTTTTATTTTTCGAGAAAGAGAGGGAAAAAGGTATTTACACATTTATTTTATTTTTTCCTTTCTGTTCTTTTATTTGATTGCATCTTTTTATTATTAGAAGTAGCATATTTTCATTAAAAATGTTTCAAAATTTTAAAGAATTCAATGATTCTGTTGAATCTTTTGATACTTATATTAGAAGATCAGAACAGAACTTTATATTGTTTGATATAAAAGATGAAAAAAAACTTAGTGCTTTAATTACGTTTATTGGACCGAAATTATATAATTTACTTACAAATTTATTGTTCCCAGATCTTCCTGAATCAAAAACTTACACTGAATTAGTAGATGTCTTAACAAAACATCTGTGTAAGATACCTAACAAAATTAATGAACGCATTAAATTTAGAAAATGTTTTCAAGGAGATAACGAATCTGTGCAGGATTTTAGTGTTCGTTTAAAGAAATTTACAACACATTGCGCGTTTACAGGCGATTCGCTGTCAGAAAATTTGTTAGAACAATTTTTACGCGGATTAAAAAATGAAATAATCCAAAGCAAATTAATGTCTCAGGTTGAAGATTTGACGTTTGAAAAAGCAGTAGAACAAGCCGTAACTATGCAAGGTACTGAAAATGACATGAGCGAATTACAGAATAAAAATTTGAATTTGAATAAAGTTTCTGTTAGTGTTAGGAAACCAAAACAAAATTATTCTCAAAATAACTTAAGTAAACAAAACGTGAACAAAACTGCGAGTGCAAATAAAAGTAAAACTCATTGTTATCGTTGTGGAAATAGCTCTCATTTAGCAAATGTTTGTAAATTTATTAATGCCGTTTGCAATTTTTGTAAAAAACGCGGTCATTTGAGTAAGGTGTGTCGGAACGCACAAAACAATGTTACTCAAAAGAAAAATGTAAATGTTCTTGATACTGTAGACATTTTGTCATTAAAATCTAAAGGCACTAAACCTATAAAAATTTGGGTTTTGATAGAAAATAGTGCAAAAGCAGAAATGGAGCTTGATACAGGATCGGCGATTTCCGCCGTACCGATAAATCGTTTTCGGAGATTATTTCCAGAACATAAAATGTTTCCTGCTGATATACAATTAAAAACAGCTACGGGAGAAATTTCCAGCCCGAGGAATTTGTTAGAGTAAATGTAACTTACGAAAACAAAACTAGGAATGTTAAGTTATATTTAGTTAAAAAAGACAATTTTCCTTTATTGCTGGGTAGGGATTGGATAACTACATTTAATATATTCCCAAACAATTTACAAACTGTTCCGGTAAACAAAGTACAAATCTCGGAAAATTTAAATAATTTACTGAATAAATTTCCGTATTTATTCACAAATAACGTAGGTGAAATTAAAAATGTTAAAGCTGAATTACATTTAGAGAAAGACTCATCACCAATATTTTGTAAATCGCGAACAGTTACGTATGCATTAAGGAATGCGGTAAATGAAGAATTGGAAAGATTAGAAAATGAAGGGATAATAAAAGCTGTTAGTACTAGTAAATGGGCAACACCTGTTGTTCCGGTGGTAAAACCTAATGGGAAAATTCGTTTGTGCGGCGATTTTAAAGTCACAGTAAATAAATTTTTAAAGGTTGACAAATACCCGCTACCGAAAATTGAGGATATATTAGCAACTTTAGGGGGTGGATTACATTTTACAAATATTGACTTAAATCAAGCATACTTGCATTTACCGGTAGAGGAAAATTCACAAGAATTACTTACTATTAACACTCCTAAAGGCTTATTACAATTTACGCGATTACCATACGGAATTGCCAGTTCGCCAGCAATATGGCAGAGAACTATAGAACAAATTTTAAAAGGTATAGAGGGTATTTCAGTTTTTATTGACGATATATGTATCTCAGGGGAAACGGATGAAATACATTTAGAGCGATTAAAACAAGTGCTAGAAAGGTTACGTGAATATAATCTTAAAATAAATAAAGAAAAATCTTTTTTCATGAATGATGAAATTACATACTGCGGTTACAAAATTGATAAAAATGGCATACACAAAACGCAAGAAAAAATTTCTGCTATTTTAAATGCTCCAGTACCTAAAAAAGTAACTCAGGTAAAAGCATTCTTAGGCTTAGTATCTTACTATTCTAGATTTGTTCCTAAATTATCTACGATTGCTTATACTCTAAATGAATTATTACGTAATTTTCAGTGGACTAAAAAATGTGAAAATTCATTTAATGCAATTAAACAGGAAATTACTTCCGAAAGGATTCTCACCTACTTTAATCCTAAATTACCCTTAATTTTAGCCACTGATGCTTCTCCTTATGGAATTTCGGCAGTGTGATGTTGAAAAACATCACATATCCCTTTTTTAAAATAAAATAATAATAATAATATAAATTACATTTTATTTATTTATTTATAATACAAGCAAACATTATATTTCTTATTCTAAAAGAATTTAATACAATTTTGTTTATTTCGCTTATGCTATTTTATTTTTATTTCTATTTCATTAATCTGTAATTTCATATAATTTATTGTTCTTTTTCCTGCTCTAAATCTCATCAAGTAATAATTAAATAAAATATCAAAGAAAGAGAAACCCATTCATTTTATGCTTTAAAGCCGCAGACGATTTTTTTTTTTTTATTGTAGCTTCCTGTCTCCAATCAAACGTTTAAAGATTCCGTTGAATCATTATAGCTAAAAATAATTTCTAATATTTTTTATCAATTGATTTCGCACTTTTAGCCAAATTCTGGATGCCTGACAAAATTTAATCACATCCTATGACGTAATTTAATTTTTAGCCAATCCTTTAACTATTATTTAGGTTTACCAGATATAAAATTTAAAATGTGTTCAGCCAACTTGATTTGGCGAAGGAGATTTGGCGAAATAAATTAATTAGCACTTGTTCTTCATGCTGACAACATGTGGTTCTAAGAAAGATTCAAAAAGTTACTAATAAATCGAAATGGTTTCCTTCAGATTTGATATCCTCAAGTCATTTAATAAAATAAACGTTGCTAATCTTCCAAAAGATGTCTATCTTTGTTGCCTTCGTAATAAGTATTTAGACAATGAACTATGCATATTATTATTAATGCGGTTACTTGAAATAACAAATAATGGATTTTCTTAAGAAAAGAGATCTTTTCCTATTCTTCATAGAGCTTATTGAACCTGGATTTCTATACGAATATGGCCGCTTCTTTATATATCTGTATCCCAGCTCTTCATCACAAACAATGTGGTGCCAGACTCAGGCCGGATAATATATCCGGATATCCAAATTTTTTTTTTTCGTCTTGAAATATTTGTGCATCGAAAATGGAACTACTATTAACGAATATAAACAAGTGTACTGCAATACTCGAATTTCTGTTTTATGCATCTGTGCTTAGTCTGAATATACTCAGTGAATGAGTAAATGAAATAACTTTGTTCTACAATAACATCATCACCGATTTCTCTGGAAAGTGCGAATATAGAATTTTTGTGGTCTTCGATTCTGCCCTACCGATTCTTATCGCCGATCATCCTGCAAAATTCGCATTTTGAGATCGCCTTATGCATATATTTCAATATAAATTGATTGTTGATTCATCACTGCAAGGAAAAATGAAAGATATATGTTGTCTTTCTAGAAGGTGTGCAGTTAAATTACTGCGTTGATTTTTTTCTTTTCGTGCACTCATACAGGAGAAAGGCAGTTTGTTTTTAAATAAAGGAATAATAATAGTGATAATAAAAAGTAAATGAATAAAAAATATATAGATGAATAAATAAATATTTCTTTTTAGCAAAAGAAGATACGGAAAATGGGTAAGTTTCCTTTGGAATTACTTTATTGAGCCAATAAAAAGAAACATTTTTCACATATTTTTCATAAATATTGACAATAAGAACTTTTCGTACATTTTTCTTAAATATTAACATTTATTTGAACTTTATATATAAATTTTTACTCATAGGTAAAGTCTTTTATTCTTCATATGAGTATTATATTCTACTTTAACTTTTCATTTCAATTTTTAAGAACAGTTAAAAAGTAATATAAATGATCAAAATTTGCTTATATTATTTTTGGAATATCTGGTTTTTGGATAATTCAAGTAAAGATATATTTAATTTGTGAAATTTAATACCAGATCATATTGATATATTTTTTTTTTCTTTTCATCATACTGCATAAAATATTTTATAATTTTTTCATATTTTGATCTTTTGGTTTACAATATAATATATGTTGACATTATAATTTTCATATATTCATTCGTTTTTGGTTATTATTCATTATTATTTTTTTTTAAATATATCTATAATATATATACCAAGACTTATATGCCAATTTCATGGTTTCAAAATATAATGATATACATATAAAAATATTAGAAATAATTTCTATATTTTCGTTAATTTTGAAACTTTATCATGCTTAATTAGAACAAATATATTTAACAATTTTTTTTATTTTTAAGTGTCTTGGTAATTTTATTTTATTTTTGATAATTATTTGAATTCTTATGCATATTATTTTTATTTAACTTAGTTAACATTTTTTTTTTTTTTTTTTTTTTTGAAAAACATGGCACAGAATCGAAACGCGTTTTGTTCCGTTCCTAATTTCGATGGGGACGCGAGATTTGTCAAATTTTTCTTTGATCAATTAAGATCCTTTGCCATGTTAAATAAACTAACAAATGACGCGACATTACATGTAATGAAAGAAAAACTTCGTGATGCCGCGTTGGCATACTTTATTGAAAATGAAACATTATATAACTCGACAGATCTTGCAGTCATCGAGGAAAATTTCTGTAAGTTTTTCAGGGAATCCTCATACAATACTGGAATATCGGAATTTCATAATTTAAAAATTTTGCCGGGGGAGTCAATTAAAAATTTTGCCCATCGTGTAAATGTTGCTGTACCTAAGGCTTTCCCTGACCTTAAAGACAAACAATCCCTTGATAACATTAAACTTCCGAAATTTTTAGAGTGTGTACCATCAAATATTAAAATTAAGTTAATAGAGGAAAACATAACAGACTATAATAAGGCAGTTGAACGTGCTCAAACATTATCCGAAATATATGATTCTTTCAACAACACTACTAATACTAATACTGTTCTTTCTTGTGATAATAAAAATGACTCTGTAATATTAAACACATTGAAAGATTTATCTGAGAAAATTAATAGCATTTCACTTACAAACAACAATCCACCCTCCCATAATGAATCCTTGCACGTAGTTCAGTCAAGCAGACCCAAATTTGATCAAAGAAATTATAGAAATAATTACAAAACTAGACAGACCAATTTTCGTTCTTCCCCTAGAAGAAACTTTTCTAGAAATAATCTGATTTGTCAACTTTGTTCCAAACATGGCCACGTTGCTTTAAACTGTTACAAATGGAGAAATAGAGATAATTTAACTTATAAAACACGTAACTATGAAAACCGTAATTTAAACTAGAAAAGAGGTATGGAGATGCTGATGCTGCCATATCTCGAAAACTAAGGGTCTCATCAGCGAATGAACATAAATTCACAAATGTGTCATCTTCAAATTCTCTTCCAAAAATTTCACATACTAGACTTGTAAATTCAGTTGGATCTCAAACTGTTGCTAATGTTACTGTAGCAGATAATAAAGCTACCCAAACATTTCAAAAGTGTAACCTTAATATTGGTAATACAGGGTATATTCCAAGTCACAACAATGAGAGTTGCGCAAATAATATTGAAGATCATATTTTATTTAATGTAAACAAAAATTCTCATACACTTCCTATAATAAAAGCTAAATTAGCCAATAATGATATAAAGTTTCTTATTGATACCGGAAGTAGTTGTTCACTTTTAGCCCAATCAACATTTGATAATTTAAAAGCAAATTTAAAATATAAAAGACTAGGTTCGTCTATTACTCTTAAAACGGTCAATTCTTATGTTGAATTTTCTTCATGTATTCGTGCAACTTTCAAAATTGAAAAAAAGTTTTTCCAACACAATTTCTATATTATTGACATACCACATAGCTCTAATTTTCATGGAATACTTGGCATGGATTTCATTAAAGAAAATCATGTCACTATTGACTTTTCGAAAAATTCCATGAGAATTGGAAAATTAGACCTTACTTGTTCCTTATTTGATTCGCGAAATGAAAAATTAGATGTATATAATGTTAACTCTGACGATAATAATATGAATGTTTACCTTCTAAAAAAAGTTATAATACAAACTGGTGAAAATATCTACATTACTGCAAAAACAAATAATAAGTTACAAGAAACGAATTACATATTTTGTACTGACTTAAAGGATCCTGATATAGAAATTTTAGATTCTATTGTATCACCGAATTACAAGAATGAAATTAATTCTGATAACAATAATTCTCTTTTTACGTTACTTATCTCAAATAAGGGTGAAAATTCAATTCATCTCAATAAAAATATGCATATTTTTAACTTATTTTTAATTGATGAAATTAAAGAACCACATTTAGATAAAATTGAAGACTGTTGCTCTAGTAATAATAATATACAAAATATTGAGGACCATATCCACTTAATTCAAGCTTCAGAGGATATATTACTAAAACGTAAAAATGATTTATCAAGCAAAGATTTTTGTTTGAATCATTTAACCCTTGATCAACGTAACACACTAGAAAATTTATTTTTAAGCAAATTTGCTGCTTTTTCCAAATCTCTCAGTACTCTAGGACATACTGATAAAATAATTCCTAATCTTAAATTAATTAATGATTTCCCTATTAAAACACTTCCATTCCCAATTCCACAAGCTTTACAAAAAGAAGCCCAAGAACAGATCAATGAGTTAGTAAACGCCGGCATAATTGAGCGTAATTGCTCCGAGTGGGCTTGTCCCATATTGCTGGTAAAGAAAAAATCTGATGGTTCAAAGAAACAACGTTACAGACTTGCTTTAGACCTTAGAATGGTCAATACAGTCATACAAGGTTCCTCATATCCTCTCCCTAAAATTCAAAATATTATTTCAAATCTTTCGTCATTCAAATACTTTTACTTCGTTAGATTTCATGCAAGCGTACCACCAAATTGACCTTCCTAAAAAATATCAAGATATGTTAACATTTACATCTATTTTTGGCAGTTATCGATACAAACGTGTTTGTTTTTGTTTAAAGAACGCCAGTCTATATTTCAGTCTCTAATGGACACAATACTCGACGAGATAAACATTAATGGCATATATGCTTATCAGGACGATCTTATTATTGGATCAAATTCATTTAAAGAGACTTGTGAAAAAGTAAATAAAGTTTTAGAAATTCTTATCAAATATAATTTAACATTATCCCCGTCTAAGTGTGAATTCCATAAATCAGCAGTTAATTATTTAGGTTTCCATATTGAAAACCATACTATTTCACCCATCACCGCTAACATCGTAAAGATCAATTCTTTTCCACCACCAACGACAAAACGACAATTAAAAAAAATTCTTGGACTTGCTAATTTTTACAAATGGATTTTACCATCTTTCTCAGAACTTGCGCAACCCCTTGTGGAACTCACAAAACCCAAAACAACATTCAAATGGACAGAAAAACATCAGAGTATTTTTCAAAACATTCAAAAATTATTCTTCCTTCCCCCAATGGTTAGACTTCCAGATTGGGAGAAAACATTCTATGTCAACACGGATGCATCAAAAACAGCCATTTCAGGAGCACTTATGCAAAAATTTAATGATAAATTACTTCCTATAGCATACTTTTCCAAATCTTTAAAACCTTCTGAAAAGAAATATTCTGCGTTAAAATTGGAACTTATGGCAATTCATAAAACTGTCATCGCTTTCAAATACTATTTATATAATCGTGAGTTCGTAATTTTGTCAGATAGTGCTCCCCTTGAAAAATATAAGAAAACTACCAATCCCGCTGACGTTACCACCCGATGGTTAATGGACTTATCTGAATATACATACGTTTTCAAACATATTCCTGGAAATTTGAACATCTTAGCGGATTATTTATCACGTTGCAATTTTGAAAACAATCAAGAGGACCTCAAAGCTAATCCAAAATTAATTCATGACATACAACCACTACCAATTGTTGATGTTGATGAAAATGAAAACAGACTTGAAATTAACAGTAAGGATAAAATTAATAATGAAAATCAAAATAAATGCTCAGAATATGTTAATTATATGATTTCAGGAAATTCGAACGCTAAAGACCCCTTGCTAGAAATTTCAGACCAAACATTTGTGTCCGAACAAATTAAGGATTCTGAATTAAAAACAATTTACGAAGAAATCTTAAAAAACGGAAATTCAGAAAAATTTCCCAATTACTTTATAAATCCTGATTCTAAAGTATTAATGCTCAAGAAAGAGAATATTCATAACAATTCATTCAGTTATTTAATTATTGTCCCAAATTCTTTAAAAGCGAAAGCATTGTCCATCGCGCATTTATCTCACTTCGGTTTGGCTAAAACCTATGAATTTCTTTCTAAAAGATACTTTTGGAGGGGCATTTATACTGATACCCTTAATTTCGTCTCTTCATGCACTAAATGCTTACAAACGAAACATCACAACACACCTCCTGCTCCATTACAAAAAACATATACACCCACTCATCCAAATCATACAATCTCCACAGACTTGGTGGGTCCTTTTAGTAATGGTCAATACGTCTTGACAATAATTGATCATTTCAGTAGACACTTAGAACTTTACCCGTTATCTAATATTACTTCTCCAAAAATAGTTCAATGTTTATTTTCATACATTACAACCTTTGGTCGCCCTGCATGTATTCTATCAGATTTAGGTCCACAATATAGATCTCAAGTTTACAGTACATTTAATGACACTCTAGGCATAAAAATATTACATTCGTCTGCTTTTCATCCCCAGTCGAACTCTATTAGCGAACGTGTAAACACATCAATTAAGTATTCAATTAATATATTATTAGAAGAAGGTCATTCATTTCAAAATGCACTATATATACACAAATCTCTCTACAATGGATCTACGCACTCTTCCACTCAATTCTCGCCTAATCTTCTACATTTTGGTAGAAAACTGGCACTAATTTTTGACACTTATAATTCAAATTATAATTACACTTACCTGGACTCTAATGTAAACATCTATAAATTAATGCAAGACCTTCAGGAAATTTATAAAAAAGCGTACAATAACATTCAAGATTCCCAATCAAAAAGAAATAAATATTTTCAAAGAAAAGCTAAACTAAGAAGCATCTGCACAAAAGATATTGTGTATCTGAAGTCTATGGATAAATTTAAACCTAAATATACAGGTCCTTTCATTGTCACAGTTAAACATTCCCCTGTTTCATTTTCAATTAAACGGTCACATGCTAGTGATGATAAGGCATTTCGTGTGCATATAGATAGAATTTTATTGGCACCTCCACGTAATAATCACTTATTTGACATTTATAATAATTCTAATTTTAATAAGAATCTCATTATTCCCAATGATACACATCAATATAATTTACGAAACAGAAAGTAATTTTTCATCAATTTTTTCCTTAGGTTAAAAGTTACGCAGTGTAAATTTTTAAATATTTATAAAGATTAAAGATAAATTAAATAAATTTGATGTATACTTCCATCGCAACAGACCTGATCAACCTGTTGTGATTTTTATTTGTTGTGAAATTTCGCAGCTTGGATAATCAATGGCTGGTCCAGGAAATTATATTCTAAGCTGCATTGTCTTACAACAGCAGTGTATATCACTTTTATCACTATTTCTTTAACTTACGTGTTATTTATAATTGCATATTAATAATAGTTAACATACTAGAATAATATTGTTTATTTCAAAAAAGTGCTAATGGAATTAAAAAAAAAAATAAATAAATAAAATGTTTATGTAGACTTTTGGTGCAGGTAATATTTTTATCATACATACATGCATATGTTTCATATATTTCAATTACAATTACCTATAAAAAAATGAATAAATAAAAACGTGTTATTATTACTTTCTTTCAACATGTATTATTTGTTTAAACCTTTTAATGAATATAAAAGGTTCACTATATATATTTTATAACATATAAATATACTTGGTTTTTATTTTGTCAAAGTTTCATATTAAAATTGCTTATACATTTGAACTATGTACTTACTACAACGAATTCTTGTCCTATATGAAATGAAATGGACTCGTCAGTTTCTCGCCATGCATGGTAACATAAATATTTACTGATTGCAGCATCTTACCACGAACTAATAAAATATATGATGACTGAAATATTATGATTTTAAATCAAAGGACTAGAGCTCATTTTGTTTGTGGATATATATTCTAAAGACTATTGTGTACACAGACTTATGGCCATACAACATTATATCACATCACCGTATATCCTTATTTTCTGTATTTGTATTTTATTATTGTATAAGAATATTATTTTTTTTAAGTATGCATACAAGGTTTTCTATTGATAGTATGGATATGTATGTATTTTATTTGTATTGGAAGCCATTCGTTTTTTGTTTTTGTTCTGTAATCAATCTATTTTACAAGATTGGAGATAATTTGATTTAATTTTTAATTTTTGCTGAGCTGTCATATAATAGACGATGTAATGGCTGAACCCATTTTTTTTTTTCGGTCGACGGGGAGAAATATGTGATGTTGAAAAACATCACATATCCCTTTTTTAAAATAAAATAATAATAATAATATAAATTACATTTTATTTATTTATTTATAATACAAGCAAACATTATATTTCTTATTCTAAGAGAATTTAATACAATTTTGTTTATTTCGCTTATGCTATTTTATTTTTATTTCTATTTCATTAATCTGTAATTTCATATAATTTATTGTTCTTTTTCCTGCTCTAAATCTCATCAAGTAATAATTAAAAAAAATATCAAAGAAAGAGAAACCCATTCATTTTATGCTTTAAAACCGCAGACGATTTTTTTTTTATTGTAGCTTCCTGTCTCCAATCAAACGTTTAAAGATTCCGTTGAATCATTATAGCTGAAAATAATTTCTAGTATTTTTTATCAATTGATTTCGCACTTTTAGCCAAATTCTGGATGCCTGACAAAATTTAATCACATCCTATGACGTAATTTAATTGTTAGCCAATCCTTTAACTATTATTTAGGTTTACCAGATATAAAATTTAAAATGTGTTCAGCCAACTTGATTTGGCGAAGGAGATTTGGCGAAATAAATTAATTAGCACTTGTTCTTCATGCTGACAACATGTGGTTCTAAGAAAGATTCAAAAAGTTACTAATAAATCGAAATGGCTTCCTTCAGATTTGATATCCTCAAGTCATTTAATAAAATAAACTTTGCTAATCTTCCAAAAGATGTCTATCTTTGTTGCCTTCGTAATAAGTATTTAGACAATGAACTATGCATATTATTCTTAATGCGGTTACTTGAAATAACAAATAATGGATTTTCTTAAGAAAAGAGATCTTTTCCTATTCTTCATAGAGCTTATTGAACCTGGATTTCTATACGAATATGGCCGCGTCTTTATATATCTGTATCCCAGCTCTTCATCACAGGCAGTACTTTCGCATACAATGCCAGATAACTCCGAAAAACCCATAGCTTTTGCTTCTAGAACCTTGTCTTCTGCAGAAAAGCGGTATAGTCAGGTAGATAAAAAAGCGTTATCAATAATTTTTGGTGTAAAGAAATTTTTTCAATTTTTATATGGTAGGAGATTTACTCTGTATACAGATAGTAAACCCCTAATTTCCATATTTTCACCCGTAAAAAGTATTCCGGTACTTTCGGCAGCTAGAATGCAAAGATATGAATTATACTTACAAACATTTAATTATGATATTAAATATAAAAAATCTGCAGAGCACGGAAATGCCAATGCTCTATCACGTCTTCCATTACGTAGTGAAGACTTACTGCTGCCGTCGTCCGATTCGCTACAGCCAGGAAAAATGTCACCAACTTTGTCACCAAATTTATTTGGCCACCCTGATGAATCCGATTGTTTATTTATTCATCAAATCACTTCGTTACCGTTAACTACAAAAAACGTTGTGTGCAAGTTCTAGGTGAGATCCAACATTGAAAGAAATGTACAGCATTTAATATCAGGCACACAGATGCCAAATTACTTACTTTCTGGACATAAACAAGAAGATTATTCTATACTAAATAATTGCATACTACAAGGGAATCGTGTTGTAATTCCTACTGTTCATAGACAAAAAGTGTTGGAAGACTTACATTTTGGCCATTTTGGCATAGTTAAAATGAAAGCACTGGCACGTAGTTTTGTATGGTGGCCAGGTATTGATAAAGACATTGAGAAGTTAGCAAATAACTGTTCTGTTTGCATTAAATTAAAACATAATCCTCCCAAAATGGACAACCATCACTGGGAATGGCCTACAACACCTTGGAACAGAATACATGTAGACTTTTATGGTCCAATGATGGGGAAAATGTTTTTAATCGTAGTAGATGCCCACAGTAAATGGACAGAAGTGTTCATTGTTCCTAATACTACTGATGAGAACACTATAAACTGTCTTTCTTCGCTTTTTGCCAGATATGGCTATCCTGTGTCCCTTGTGTCTGATAATGGGCCACAATTCATTTCAGAACAATTCGAACTTTTTTACAAAGTAAAGGCATAAAACACAGTTTAACTGCACCATATCATCCCTCTACAAATGGTCAAGCCGAAAGATATGTCAAAATAATTAAAAAAGTATTGAAATCCTTAAGTTCAGAACCCGGAAATCTCCAATTTAAGTTAAACGAATTTCTATTCCAATACCGAATAATGCCTCATATTACAACAGGGGAGAGTACCGCATCATTATTTCTCAAGAGAAATATCAGATCAAAACTGGATTTACTTGTACCAAATGTTAAAAATTATGTTGAAAACAAACAACATAAAAATGTTTTTAACAAGAAAAAGATAAGAGAATTCCAAGTGAATGAAAAAGTTGCAGTACGCAATTACACATCAGGAGATAAATGGAAAATAGGTAAAATAATTGCCAGACTAGGTAAACTGCATTACAAAATTCAAGTAGGTTCATGTGTATGGAAAAGACACGTTGATCAACTGAAAAGTGTAGGTTCCAGAGTACAACTGGGGTAAACTACAAGTCCTGGGGCAAATATTTCCATGGTTCCCGATAGCAAGAGTCCACACCTACAAAGCAATGGAGAATCTAAGTCTGGTAGGAGGCCTGCCATTACACCAGATCCAGTGCCAACCGATCCTTCCATTACACCAGATCCAGTGCCAACCGAGCCTCCCATTACACCAGATCCAGTGCCAACCGATCCTTCCATTACACCAGATCCAGTGCCAACCGAGCCTTCCATTACACCAGACCCAGTGCCAACCGACAGTAGATCAGTGTCTACAAAGCCTGGAGAAATTGACTGTGATAAAAATATCAACAGTACTCTAAATAAAAATGAAATAAAATCTGAACATTCAAAACTTAAAAATACTAATTTGTCTTTTTCTGAACAGGTTGTAAGAAGATCATCTAGAGTAAGAAAACCTCCCATCAGGTATGGTATACGGAATTAAGGGGAGGAGAATTGTGGTGTATTTCGTCATTGTATTCCTGATTCAATCTATTGGACCTTTGGTAAGTGACGTCACGTCCAATCAATGATCTGTTCATTCCTCTTTACTTTATCTCTGCTAAAACAGATCAGTCTTAAAAATGTAGTCGTTTATGTTACTTGTGTATTTCATCTGTAATTGTCACAGTCATCTATTAAATTTTGTGTGTTTAAAATGAAACGCCTCGTCATATCCTAGTTATGGCTTAAACATAAATCTTCTCCTGCCTATAAAATACTATAATTTATATTATTATAATGTGTGGGTATATGAATATTTGAATATATGAATATATGTATATATGTACAATTTATTTAAAGACGAATAGAGTTAAATAAACAAAACACTATGTAGAGAAAAATACTCAAACCTCCTATTATAAATTTCTCTTTTGTTTATTTAACGATTTTTCTTTCTTTAATTTATTTATACAACCATTAATTACATAATATTCGGAAAGTCGGGTGAAGTCACTCCAGATTTATTTATTTATTTACTAATAGTACATTATGTTTTTATCTGTCTTTTTTTCCTTTTAATTCAATTTATAAACTTCGTGAAGAATATCTTTATTGAGAAAGTATAGTTTATATATTTTTTTTTTCAATATATATATTTTTTTTTTTCAATCCAAGGTAAAATTTAATCTTTTATCATTATCTAAGTATTCTATTTATTTATTTTTCATAATTTGTTGTTTACTTTTCTCGGCATTTTTAAATTTAACTTAAAATATATAGTTTGTTATTTAAAACCTGACTTTCGATTCATTATTAAGGTTCCAGCACATCTTTATTAAGGTCTCAATCGTTATTATGGTCCCTTTCTGAAATGAGAGGCAATCGCAATGTGCTATCAAGGCCCCCTGTTCGGTGATAAAGCCCAAAAGCTAATTTGCACCAATTCAAACCAAGGTAAAACCAAATATCAAGTTCAGTTAAATTAAGTCCATTGGTTCATGAAGTACAGTGTTCGAACTCAAAAATACAGATATTTTCTCATAATGGTCGAATTTAGTGCAGGCAATCTCAAAACATGTAGCTTCTTAAAAAATTGAAAATATAAAAGTTTTCTGATTCTTATACTTTCTTCTTATATATGCAGAGGATATAATAATAAATCCACTTTTTAAAAAATAAGTAGTCGATTTCAGTTAGCTGAAATACAAAGAAAACTGAAAATGTGTAAATTCATAGAAAACCGGAAATCAAAAGTTTTTCCAAATCTTAAACTTCCGTCTTATATATGCAGAAGATGTACGCAAGCTAAGTGTGGCGTCACTGACCGTCGTTGGGGGCCAAGTAAAAGATTTCCTATGTTAATCGTCCATTGGATTTTTTCTAAAAAATTATCTCGCCTGTGTGCCAGTCTCTCTCTTTCTGTATGTATATATATATATACATATATAGGGTGTTTCTGTACCATATTTCGGAACTTCGGGGAGGGGTAGGGTGATTCCCCACAACTCAGAATCAGAAAGAAATGTTGTGTAGAAAATGTTTTAAAGAAGTGTTTAGTACACAAAAACATCAGAAATTAAAAGAAGTTTAACATTCGTTTTAATAATAAATGCATATGAACGAAAAGAAGATGGAATAGTACAGATGTTCCTTCCACCGATAGAATTTTTTCCGATGACTTCGATGCACTTTAGAATTAAGCACATTGTCGGCAAAAGAACGAGCTAGATTTTACGTATTCTCCACAGTTGAAATTTCATAAGGGTTTTTTCCAATGCCCCGTATTTAATTTGAAAATTGAAATATTTCAACCACATTCCAAAATGTCTTTTTTTGTGAAAACCCCCTTATGAACTCACAAATCTTAGTAAATAAATGAAAATATGTTAGAGTTACAAGCCTATAAGGAGCTTTTCACACACACAAAAAAAAAAAAAAGAACATATGCAACGTGGTTGAAATAATTGAATGATAAAATTTAATTCGCAGCATGTGAAAAATGCCTTATGGAGTTTCAACTTTGAAATTACCTGAAATCTAGCTCGTTCTTTTGCCGACAATTTGCTTAATTTTTACTCTATTCAAATGAACTTTCGATTTTAATTCAATATTCAATATGAATGGAGAAATTCTAGTTAATCATTTTTGTCTTCCGCAAAGATATAAAAAATTATACACTACACTGATATACTTTAAAAAATAAATATTTGTAAAAGGACCAATGAATTGTGCATGTTTAAATTCTCACATTAATTAATTAACAGAAATTCTGAACCATGCAGATGGCAGATAAATTTTCTTCTGTTTATCTTAAAACATTATTAAAATTGTGATGTAACATTTCCCGTCAAATTTTCTGTTTATTCGTTTTTTTTTTATACAGTTGAAATTCACGCAGTGAAACCATGAATAAAAATCTACTTTTTTGATTCCAATCCTTTTTTTTTTTTTAGCTATGACATCATTTTCAGCGATCGTTTCGGGAAACATCGCCTATTTACTATTAAGAAGATAAAATTGAATCAAGCAACAGTTTTAATCAGTTTTATATTTCGAACGTTTTACTAATTTTGGACTAGTATGTATTAATATTTCACTTTGAAATATCTACAACAATCAATTTTCTCTACAATCAATGCTTGTGAAAGAAATAAAGAGTTAATTTTAACATTTATTTAACATTTTCTTATTCAGAAACATCAAACACACAAACACTTAAATTTTACATATTTTGCAACATTGTCGTTAAATAATGTATTTGGGATTTATTATTTTTTATGAACAATCCCTTTACAAACTAAACTTATTTAATAGATTATTGAACTTAATATGGGAAATATATATATATATATATAAAATTTAATTATTAAAACTGAAAAGAAATTATTTTTTTGTATGCATAAACGTTTAAAAAAAAAAAAAAAAAAAAAAAAAAAAAAAAAGATTAAATATGTTTAAAATATTAGATTTCATATTTTTCATTAAAATAAAATTAATAACAATATTTTTATTGATTAATTACTAATTAAAACGTTGATAAATTTATCGTTTTATTAATGACAAATAGTTATGTAAAATTTTTGTTTCTTTTTCACAAAATAAGTACTTATGAGCAGCATAAAAATTATTATTATTATTTTATTTTTTATTTTTTTGTCAACTAAAGCAAATTTAATCATTTTAAACTACTAATGCATTTATATATAATTATCACACACTCTTTCTTGTAAAGAATTTCAAGGAATATCTTACTGAATAAGATATATTTCTAACTTGCCTAATCAATTGTGTTAACGAATAGAAAATTTATGTTCCATTAATGAGAACACGGACTGTCGCATGTCAAAACATTATTCGATATCGTTTGTTTATAATGCGTGATATCAAACAATATTTTCTTAAATACGTAATTTTGAGATATATATATATATATATATATATAATTTTTGACGAAATAATGTTTTTCAAATAAATATGTAGTACAATCATATATTAACTTAAATGGAAAAAAAATATGTGATAAGAACATGAAATATAATGATTCTCTTAATTAGAATATTTTTTTAAATAAGTCTTGTACAATAACATGATTATTATAAATAAGTCAAGGCAGCGAATTCAAATTTTCTATGAAAATCTCTTTTACCGTGTTATTTCTAAAGGTCATTTTAGGAATAAATTGCTCCCATAATACACTTCTTACTCAAAATTTTCCTGTATTGTCAGAACCTGTTTAAGGGGGAAGCACACATTATCTCCGCTCTCACCGGAATATTTTTACAATTATTTTTTACTTCATGTCATAGAAATTCCACGCTTTGACGAGGAAATATTTTTTATAAAAAATGAACGGTGTAAAACAATCCAATTTATTCACCGTTATTAGACACCAGAATTCTTTTAAAATAATTTTTAATGAGAATTTTCTGTTTATTATAGGAGGAAAGTATTTGTTAATAAATAACGGTGTAAGTATAAATAATGTGTGCTTCCCCCTTAATCAGGCTCTGTGTATTGTGCCTGTTCAATAACGCGTTCTTATTTGATAAACTAATATATAATTTACCACTGTTATTATTATATAAATATGCAGCATTGGTAGTGGTGCATTGTCATAGGGTATTGTCATACAATGCGTATTTTAGCAAGTGTATTTTACCAATGTTAGCCTCAATGAGCGGTCAGTTTTAATTATACCTTTGAAACTATCGGTAAGAGTATAAATTCAAAATGTTTTTAGAATTTAGTTTAATTTAAATAAAAATATTTTTTTTATTATCATTTAAATTTATATATATATATATATATATATTACTAGTTTGGTGAGCAGGTGATTTCTTTCACCCTTCCAACATACATTTCCTTCTTTCCGAAACCATTCATATTTTTCGAACGAACCAAGTCCATCCTTTAAAATCTTCCCAGCTAGTAAAAGAAAATTAATTTCCTCTGCTAAGCAGTTTTTATCTGCAGAACTAATTCCACTTACCTACAAAATGCAAACAAACTGCATTATAAAATCAGCTTTCATTCTTTCAAGCAGGGTGCTGAATTCTCGGATACCTAATCCCTTGATGTTCTTAGCTATCTTGCATGTAAATTGAACCTATTTAGGTGGTAGAATGAAGGTAGCGGCACAAAATGAAGAATATCTAAACATGCATGTTCAGGTAATGCGTCCAAGCGCCAGTGGAGTTGGATTATTTTGGAACTGGGTTTCCGCGCTTTGAGTCTTGAAACAAGCGTGCTAGGTAATAGCCTGTAAGGACTATTGCGATTGGTTTGTAGCATCTGTACGTATTGTGTTGTAGAGTCTGCGTAAATCAAAACCTGTATTTTTATTTTTATTTATTTATTTATTATTTTGAAAAGAATGTTCTTTCATTTTTTTTTTTTTCATATTTTCAATCTAGAGTTAATAAATATGTGCTTTTGTTACATCATTTTCATTCCGCATACTGCAGCGTTGTCATCTGTTTCAAATTCATTGAAAGGTTATATGTTAGTATAGAGTTTTTGCTTTATAATATCAATTCACTCTATTTAAATTAACATTTTTATTAATTTTAAAATTTCTATTAAATTTTATGACTACTGGCGTGCATATTCATTATTCGGATAAACACGCTCCCTAAAATTATGTTTAGAATATGTACTCATATTTCTTTGTTATTTTATTACATAAATGACAAAAAAAGAAAAAGAAAAAAAAAAAAAATCGATTTCGATAAGTGTCTAACTATCGTAAAACTGGTATTATAAAAATTCGTAGATTGAGACTAATAGTCCTCAGTCCTAAAAAAATAAATAAATTGGATAGTAAACGTTTCTAAATATGAATATGAATTAAATACAAATAAATAAATAAAATTTTAATTATACTTTAAATTATACCATTTAAAGGTTTTTGGACCAAAGAAAAATTATTTTGTTTGTGAGATTAAAATTTCTATGTTTTTACTTTCATTTATATATATATATATATACACTTGTTCGTTAAATCTTTAAAAATAAGAGGGGGAAAAAAAGTAGCATCGCTTGTGCTCGCATAATAATTCTCTATAGTTTTAACATAAGAAATTATTCTTACGGTAGATATTGCTTCTATAAAATTAAAAAATTCAAACTATGTAACAAAATGCAACCAATATCGTTGCTTTCTTTATTCTATTCTATTTCTTAAAACAATTTTTATAGATGCCACACGCACCACATAAACTTTAAATTTTACGTCTACTTTTTAAGATAGCACGGGATCATGTTTTATATATAAATAAAATCATTAAATTCATTTTTTTTTATTATTTTTATTTCATTTTGCACGCGCACTTTTTATTTCCTAATTCAAAATTATTAAAAAAAAATTCAATAGTGTTTGTTTCGATACTGATTATTATTAATTTTTTTTCTTTTCTTTTTCTTTCAATATATGTATATATATATATATATATATATATATATATATATATATATATATATTGATGAAATTCTGGCAAAAGCAAAATTTAGTTTAGGACGGACGACTATTAGTTTTTCTTTTTTTAATTCTTTATTTATTTTATTTTATTTTTATTTTTCAAATTATAACATCGCTTTCAAATTATTCAATTATATTTTCGATAAATTTTAGATTTCGATAAATGTCCAACTATCGAAAAATGACATCGCTAAAATTCCAGATTGAGATTAATAGTCCTCAGTCCTGTAAAGAAAAAAAAAAGGTGGGACTGATACATTAGTCATGCTCCAAACTAATAGATGTTTAAAAATTAAAATTATAATTAAATGAATAAAGGTGTTTGTTTAAAAGGGGCCTGTAAAACTAAAATAATAATAATAATTATTATTATTATTATTATTACTACTATTATTTCAATACCTAATCGGAAGAAGCGTATTATTTAACGATAAAAATATCTGTCAAAATTTGTAGTAACCAAAAGTGTTAAATTAAAAGTTTTCAACGTAGCATCTACCAAACTTTGTTAAAAGCAGAAATTTATGCTTCTATAAAAAAAAATATAAAATCAAAAGAGAAGAATATTTAATCATCAACTGACAACAATTGTAAATATATATATATATATATATATATATATATATGCAAAACGTGGGCGGGAATTTGGTCGATTTACCATGTAGCCTTATAAATAGGAAATATAAGAATTTTCCGCGAAATATTTGATACTAGAAAACTGAGTTTTTAAAAAATACCTTTCACTAAAGTAAAAAAGAAGTAGGCAATGTATTGTTGTTTAAATTCAATATTTTAACTGCCACTTGTTGCTAGTATTTATACTATACATTGTATTGTCTTACATGTTTCAAATTTTGATACAGAAGGATGAAAAATTTGTTAATTTCATATCAAAAGAAACAAATTATATTAATTACCAGTGTAATTCAAAACACGGTGTTGCAAAAAGTATATTATCTCTTAATAAAAAGAAAATGCGTTTTTGTAAATATTTTAAGTATTATTGCCTTAAAAACTAATTTCAGTTATAAAGGTAAATCTTTTAAGGAGTGTAGCATAAGTTATTTATTTATATGTATCAGAACATTAATTTATATGTATCAGAACAAAGCTAAATTTATTATCACTATTCTATTAAACTGTACTTTGAAATGCAGTTTCAAATTACAAAAAAAGTTTTAATTCCTTTGATTTTCTTTCTTATTTCTATAAGATCTAACGCTATCTCACAAGTTGGATTTCGGTACTTTACAGGTTTTCAAATTCAGATCCATACTTCACTTTTCTATTACTAGGTTTTAGTAGGACGTTATAAAGACTAACCAAAGTTCCAACATTCATCTGATCTATCGTTAAGATATCAAATCTTGAAGTATTTTTGAGAATATATACATTCATAAAATCATTTGAAAACTATTAAAATAAATATAAATTGTTATTTAACATTAAAATATTCTTATTCACTCAATTCCTTCCAGAAACTTAAGATTAGTGTTTTCTAGGCCTATATTCATCTCTAAATAAATAATGTACGTATGAACAAAATGACATTTTTATTATTTAGTTTTGATTTTTTGATTTAAATATTTCTGCAGAATAAGGGACCGTAATCATAATTTGTTAGATGTTGTAATGTCTTTAAATAAAATAATTTCCAGAAAAGTTCATGAAAAGTGAAATTACACATCTCTAAAATGCTACCTAATTTTCTTCAATAAGAATATTTTTGGAATGATATAAGAAGATCGAAATTAGGGGACAATAAAAAGAAAATTGAAATTTATTTGAACAGTTTGATTGATTGAAATTGGTTTGAATAAACAAAGAAAACGTTAAGTTTTTAAAAAATTTAATATTATTATTATTATCTATACATATAAAAGAGTACTTCCACTCTTTCACTGACTCATCAACGCACAGCAAAATCTACTGGATCCACTGACTCGAAACTGGGTCAGATTATAGAACATATAGTTTAAGCACCCCCTAAGAAGCCATTTTGCGAAATTAGCCCCCCAAGGGGGTGTAGGAGGCAAAATGTGATTTCACAAAACCTTCATATCTCAAAGAAAAAAGCAGATATCCGTAAAATTTTTGCTTTAAATTATAGCTAATTTAATTATCGAAAAACCAATTTCTGGAATTTTAGAAGTTCGGTCCCCAAGGGGGGGAAAGAGGGCAAAACGTGATTTCACATGCACAAAACGTGGTTTCACATACTCCTATATATCTCAAACAGAAAAACAGATATATGTGAATTTTGTCTAATATATAGCTAATACAAATACCTAAAAACTAATTTCTGGAATTTTCGAAATTCAGCCCCCAAGAGGGAAGGAGAGGGGGCAAAACGTGATTTGAAATAATCTTTTATATTGAAAACAGAAAAAAATATATGTGTAAGATATTTTTGCTCTAAAATATAGTTCCCATAAATGCATAAAAACTAATTTCTTTAATTTTCGAAATTCGTCCCAGGTGGGGCGGGAAAGGGGGGCTATGGGGCAGTGGCGGCTCGTGCATCGAAAATAGGTGAAGAGGCACACTGTATGTTACACTGTATTCATTTATAGAATATAAATTTACATTCAAATAAGTATTTTTAGTTAATTTTAGTTAAGACCCTGCTTAATAAAAATTATGCATTAAAAATACTTCAATATTATTTTTGAGCTCTTCACCTATTTTCGGTTCACGAGCCGCCACTGCTATGGGGTAAAAAAATAGAAATATAGTTAGACCCTTTCAAAATTGGTACAGATAGCTTTTAGAGACCTGCAAGTCAAACGAGGATATTTTTGAAAGTGTAAAGTTATTAGGAGGGTCAGAAAGGTGTGGGGGGGGGCAAAAAAAAAAATAGAGTTAGGCCGTTCAAAATTGGTACATAAAGGTTTTTGATACCTACAAATCGATTGCGGATATTTTCGAATTTGTAAAGTTATTAGGAGGGGCGGGAAGAGGGGTCGGAGGGGCAAAAAATAAAAACAGAGTTAGGTCGTTCAAAATTGGTACATAGATGTTTTTGATACTTACAAATCGATTGCGGATATTTTCGAATTTGTAAAGTTATTAAATTGGTAATTAGAGGTTTTTGATAAATCAATTGCGTATATTTTCGAATTTGTAAAATTATTAGGATAGACAGGAAGGGGAGGTGAAAGGGCAAAAATATATAAATAAGAGTTAGAGCGCTGAAAATTAGTGTTGTTAGGTTTTGAGGCCCGATAAATCGATTGCGGATATTTTCGAAAGTACAGAATTATTACGAAGGGCGGGAAGGGATCGGGCGCAGGGGAAAAATGAAGAAATTCAGATAAAATGTTGGAAATCAGTATTATTATGTTTAAAAGCCCGAGAGAACGACTGCGAGTATTTTTTGCGAGTCTAAAATAGTTAGGAGGGGCGGGAACGGTAGGTTAAGGGGCATGCAAAACTTGCGCGCCTGCATGCGCTGCCGCAGGCTGAGGTGGCCCGATCCGATTATTCCACTGATGGGAGATTTTTTTATTTATTTATGTTTTTCCCTTACTATAATATAGTGATTAATTAAGAGTATTGAACATAAATGCGCGCGCGTAGCGCACAATTGCCTGCGCTGCCAAGGGTAGTGCAGACCCGTTGCGACATTTTTTCCAATAACATTTTTTTTTCTCTTTTTTTTCGCATGATAAAAATTGATGCAATTTTGAGAATTCATTAACTATAGTGATTCATTTAAAAATAGTGACCAGCGAAGCAGGCGTAGCCTGCTAGTTTATATATATATAATTGAAAACTGTCTTCAAATTAATAACACAACATTTTTTTTTCTTTAATGCTAAAATTTAAAACTTCATAAACACATACACACACACATACAATTGAGCAATTTTATCAAGTAAATGCATGTACTAATTTTCTACCTCATGTTAGATACACACAACAATTTCCTAAATTAAAATTTATTTTTGTTATTATTTTTTCCAAAATTGCATTAATTTATTTACAGTATAAGAAATAAACAGTATTAAATCATATAGTAAATTTATAGAGTAATAAGAGAAATTTTTTTTTCCCCTGAACAAAAGTTTTATCGTTCGTTTGTTGCATGTGGTATACGCAAAGTTTTATTACAATTTTGTTTCAATATTTAATATCGCCCACATTATCAGGTTGTTTCGAATGTTTTCCTGCTTAAAAATAAGTATATTTGATTATCAAAAGTCATTAAGTTTCAGTGATTCAAATTGCAAATGTTAGACATACATATCTTATTAAAGTATCCAACCCACTAATCGTTAAAACCTATTTTAGGATTTATTCTATTTATTTGAAACTGAAATTCAAAATCGAAAAGTTTCAAAGCATTGAGTTGTGGTTTAAAAATTCTGTGCTATATACATCCGTGCTGTGTATTCTGCGCTGTATATTTATTAGTTTTTAATTATTACAGAGATATGAACGTCATCTTCTGGATCTTTCTTTGAGAAATTTCAAATCAAATCACCCAGATAATCCATATGCATATAAATAAATATATATATTATATCAATTATTATTTACGTAATTTGCGTAATTTATTATTCTGTATATGCCCTTATTTGGCTAATACTTAATTTATTTACCAAGCATTGGAAGACATGACTTGAATTGCTGCTATATACGCAACTTGCTTGTGCTATTATTATTATTATTGTTGTTGTTGTTGTTGTTTTAATCATTTTCCTTGTATTTGAATTTTTTTTTTTTTTTCTTGCATTGACTATCCATCATCTTTCATACTGCACATTAGTTTGATTTTTAATTCTTTAGATTATGACTCATTTAAAAAACTTGTAATTTTTCTAGGTTCAAACATGTCCTTATGCTTAGTTAACCCGTTAGCGCCCAGTGTCCTTATTTGAGGACAGCTAATAAAATGGGAAGTATATTTTTTGTGGTTTTTTTGGAATGATTACTGCTCTTTAGTGACAGTTTACAGTGGCACTTTAAATGATCCCTGAAAGTTTTATATGCCTACTATTAATTATTATTTCATAATTTGCATAGTCATTTTATGATTTTTCATTCGTCGCACATATCTTTCCTTTTTGTGCAGGTATACTAACTTAAATCTAGTTGAATAATAATATATATTATAATACTTTACTTTCGAGATCTTTGTCAACATATATAATAGGAAATTAATCTATCTCAAAGTTTTTCTATCTCGAAATTTTCTCGTTAGATCACTAATAGTCAATAAATCAGGAAAGGCCTTAATTTTAAAACTATCAGAAGAATTGTTTATGTTAATATATTTTACTGTCAGTTGTTTATATTAATTTAGAAGTGAAATAATCAGCTAATATATTTTGCAAAATTAATTCGGGCGTTTCAATTAATTCGGGTTCATATTTCATTCGGAAATATTTACAACATTTAATTAATTCTCTACAATCAAGGTTTGTGAAAAAAAGCTAGAATTAATTTTAACACTTTTTTAACGTTTTCTTATTCAGAAACATCGAATATACAAACTCTCTATTTTTATTTATTTTGCAATATTGTTCGTAAACGTTGTATTTAGGATTTATTAGTTTTTATGAATTAAACTTGTTTAATATTTTATTTTACTTAATGTAGAAAATATAAAAAATTTATTTATTTATTTTTATTTTTTTTTTTTTTATCGTTTACTTTTTACTTCCATTACCCTACTACCGTATATGTCCTTTACGAATTAAACTTGCTTAATATTTTATTTTGCTTAATGTGTAAAATATAAAAAATTATTTTTTTTTTTTTAAATATTTTACTTTTTACTTCCATTAATTACCCCACTACCGTATATGTCCGGAATCTTCTGGCTATCATATCTTCGAAACTAATAAAGATAGAACTACGAAACTTCAGAATTGAGACAAGTCTGATATTCAGATAGTTTTTCCAAATTTTGGGGAAAACTGGAAACCCGAAATCGGGCCATCGGAAACCGGAAATGGGACCGTAAGTCAGTATCTCAAAAACGGCTGAGTCGATGTTCTTCAAAATTGCTATATAAACACTCTATTACATGTCCTTTCAACTGAAATAATTGGTTAGTTCAGGAAATTGATAGGTGTGTTGTACAAATAGCTCAGTTTTAGGTCTCACGAGTGCGTTCCTTCAAAAACGGCTGGACGGATTTTTTTCAAACTCGTTATATTAACTCCCTTTCAAATATCCTATATATGTAATTATTATTTTCCGGTCAATAATTGTGTTGTGATATTTTAATGGTGGATGTTTCGTGACCTTTTTCTTTTTATTTCAACTTAAATTTGTAATTCAATTCTGATTTTCTTATCAATTTTGGTAGTACATTGCCGCAATTTACACACAACCCAGGATTTTCTAAAAGGTTTAAATGGGAGCCGAAGCCCCTTGGAGAGATACCTTTCCTCTGTTGCAACACATATAAGAGAAATAATAATAAATAAATTGCCATGATAACTTCGGGCAGTTTCTGTTTGCAACCAAAATTTGGTGCATAAGGCCAATTATCTTTTACCTTTCAAAATAAATCAACCACAGAACCTACCACAAGTTGGATTACCCAATATTATATTCACATAAAATCTATAAACTGCATAACTAATAGGATAATGAATAATTGTTACATAACAAAAACATAACAAAAAAAAAAAAAAAAATAACAAAAGAGCCATTACCCCCCCCCCCCCTAAAAATATATTGATAAAATACAGAACTTGTTTCCTGCTGGAAGTCAAAGAATTTTAATAAACAAATCATATTTTTGCACATACCTTTTAAACCTTTACCTAAAATTTAACCCTTTCATAATTATTCTAGTTTTACTGTTTTCACATTAAATCTTATTAAAAACCTTCCAGCAGAATACTAAATGGCTCTTTAACCTCAACATAAAAGGAGAAAAATTAAAAATTTATCATATCCATCAAGAGAAAAGAAATAAAAAATACAGATAAGAGCTTCACAATTTTAATTATTTATCAACTTAAATGGAGATCTCCTTACAATTAGAAAAAAACAAAAGAAAATAAACAAAACATGTCTTTTCTTCACACTCCATTCTTTTATATGAAAAGAAGTATTCATTACAACAGACATTTATCCAAATTTCTGTTATTACCAATCAGTTTCTAATTTATGAAGTAATATATTTCCTATTAAAGTTCCAATTTACTACGTGCAGAAGTCTCTTTTTAATATTGGAAAAATATAAAAGTTTATTTCTCCTTTTTATTTAACTTTGAAACAAAAGTCTTTAAATGACATTGAAAGATTTAGTACCTAATATACAGTAACTTGAACCACACCAAACTATTTGAACATTAAAATAAAGTGTCGTTATACAAAATGATTAAACTGCTTTCTGCAAAGTTATAGGTCAATCTTTATAGTAAATTAATAGGAAAGAAATACTGACATTATAAGGTCCAATGGATGCTCAGGCTTCTGGCGGCTGCTGGATTTTCTTTGGCACAGTGGAAAGGCTGGTAAACATTTATTACCGTAGGATAGAAGACAAAACATATTCTTTAAGAAGCTGGATGTATCACTAGTTGTAAAAAGCATCTGTGGCACAACAACATATCATTCCGTAAATTGTAAAACGTGAGAATAATGGATATATATTCTTTATTTAATAATTAACTTTATCCATTTAGTAAGTGCAAATCATTTGTCTAACACCACACGAACACCATTCAGCTCCTCCGATGAGGATAATAATCACCATTACTTATTCGGCCAGCAACACTCAAATTTTAGTAGCTTCCTTGTTGACTTTTCCTATATATTGACACCTTTCCGTTGAATGGTAGGAGCTGCAATTTTTCATAAACTGCCATTTTAAGGGTCTTCAAAGGTCCTTCACAGAAACCTTCACAGCTCTGCTAAACAAATTACTCAAGGGTTTTCCTATGCGGCAAAACTTCAGGATCCACGCCGCCATTAATAACCACTTATACAACACCCACGGCATATGAATTTGTGATAATCAGAATTTGATGAAATCTACTTGACCAGTAGACCTTCCGCCACCTAAAAACCAAATTCGAAGGGATACAGCCCCATTTTTTATTTTCCGGATCTCTACATCATGTTACATTCTTCAAGCGCAACAGCAAAATCACCAACCTCCCGCCATTCACCCTCGCTGATCCCAAAAAGTTGCCACCACACCTGCAACAACTTCGCAGTCAAAAATACGGACCAATCAGCGACAACAGCATCTTCGCCGATCGAGTCACTGGACGTGACAAATTGGAAAAATAGCTGCTGTGCTGATGAGCCAGGCAGACCCCATACGTGCAACACAGACCGTCCGTCAGCGTGATTCAAGGGCACGATTTCAGCCAAAGGTTACATTCCTTTTGGACATGTGTTTTGTATCTACAGTTGTTGCTAGGCAGACTGATAATTTTATCGTAAATTTTTGAACAGAATAAAAAAGATGAAAAAAGATAAATCTAACTAAATCTAATAAAAAAAATAAAAAACTGAATTAAAATTTAATGTTAAAATTGAATAATTTTTGAGTTACACTATTTTTTTAAAAGGGAGAAAAAAACTAGATAAAATGCGAGTGTTATGATTTAATCATAACAATTGAGCATGATAAGTTTTGGTAAAAGTTGGTATCTCAAAAACGGCACTAACGATTTTCCTAGAAATTGTTACATAAAGCAATTTTAGATATCCTTTGTCATGTATTATGTGATTACTATAAGAGAATTAACCATTACCTTGTTTAGATAGGTTAATTTTAGATACCAAAAATTGGAGTTTCAAAAAATAACTCTACCATTTTTTACTTCATTACCCTACTACCTTAGGTAATGGAAGTATTGTATTCAGTCCAAAAATTCGATATCGAGTTTTTACCTGATTTACACGTCTTAAGGTCTCCTGAGTCCAAAAAAGTAGTGTGTGTGTGTATGTTTGTATATGTATGTGTCGATTCTTCTGGCTATCATATCTCCGAAACGAATAAAGATAGAACTAAGAAACCTAAGAATTGAGACAGGTCTGGTATACAGATCATTTTTTTTAATTTTGGTGAAAATTGGAAAAACGAAAGTGGGTCATCTCAAACTGGAAGTGGGTAAGTCCGTATTTAAAAAACGGCTCTAATGATTTTCTTTAAAGTTGCTATATAAGTACGTCTATTAGATGTCCTTTCGAATGATATAGTTGATAAATACAAACAAATTGATAGGCGTCCTGTATAAGTAGCTCAATATCAAGTCTCGCAAGTGCGTTCATTTAAAATCGGCTGTACGGATTATTTTCAAACTTGCCTTATTAATTGCCTTTTTAATATGCTTTTTTATGTAATTATTGTTTTCCGGTAAATTGAGTATACCACGTTTTGATAAAAGTTGGTATCTCAAAAACAGCTCTAACGATTTTCTTGAAAATAGCTACATATAAATCCTTTTTATATACCCTTTATCATGCATTACGTAATTATTACAGGGAAATTAACGGAAATCTTGATTAGTTAGTTCAGATTTAGATATCGAAAATTAGTGTTAAAAAAATAAATAAAATAAAAATAACTCTATCATTTTTTAACTCACTATGTAAACACTGTTTTTTATGTCTTTACACGTGTATCAAGTTTCTCTTACTGGAAAATACCAAGAAATGTATATAATACGCGTAATAGTGGGTAATACGTGTAAGTCGTGTGGTTGTTTCACACGAGATTTCTTTTTTTCTTCATGAATAAAACTCAAAAGAAAATTTTCTTGTATGCATAATGATAAATAAAATAAAATTAAATTAAATTAAATATATATATATATAAAGAAAATAAATTTAAAATGTTAGATTTCATTTTTTGTATTTAAAAAAAAAAAAAAAAAAAAAAAAAAAAAAAAAAAAAAAAAAAATCAGTTTTATTGTTTAATTACTCATAAAAACTCAGATAAATTTTGCGTTTTTTAAATGAATAACAGTAATATAAAACATTTGTTACTTCGTAACAAAATAAAGATTAATGAACATAAAAATAAGTTTTTTTGGTGTATTTTATGGTTTAAAGTCAAATGTAATCATGTTAAAATGCTAAAGCGTTTACATTTAAAATATCACACTTCCCCGTAAAGGTTTTTAATCAATAATACAGTAAATTTGCTTTTTTTTTTCTAATTTCCCAAATCAATAGTGTAAACGAGTAGAAAATTTATGTTCAATTAATGAGAACACGTAAAAATATTATTCCATATATTTTTTGCATTGCAAGATATCAAACTATAATGTTTTCATAAAAACGTAATTTTGAAAGACATATATATTGCTTTAATCTAGTAATGTTTTTTTCGGATAAAAGTATAGTAAAATCGTATATTAACTTTAATGGAAAATTGTTCTGCGATAATAACATAAAATGTAATGATTCCATTAATAAGATTTTTTTTTAAGTCTTGTTCAATAACAGGATTATTATTCTTAAAAAAAAAAAAAAAGTTAATACAGCGAATTTAAATTTTCTATAATAACGTGCCATTTGGAAATTTTGATTTCTAAAAAAAAAAAAAATCTGCATAATACCTTTTCTATGAAAAATTGTCCTCTGTTGGGCTCGTCCAATGACATTTTCTAATTTATAATTCAACTAATACATAATTTACTACTTTATAATAAACTAATATATAATTTACTACTGTTAATATTATTAAAAATGCAGCATAAGAAGTGGTGCATTGACAAAGGGTATTGTCATACAATACGTATTTTAGCAAGTGCATTTTGCCTGTGTTATTCTCGATGAGCGGTCAGTTTTAATTATACTTTTGAAACTATCGGTAAGAGTATGAATTCAAAATGTTTTTAGAATTTAGTTTAATTTGAATGAAAATAATTTTTTTTATTATCATTTAAATTTAAAGTATAAATTATAGGTATGTCTGTAATTGTACCATTTACCAGTATTAGTATTTATTAAACATACAAAACTAAACGTTTATGACTTTTATATTTCTTTTTACAAAGATATTGATCACTATAGCTATTTATTATAGCTTTAATTACACTGTGCTTTTACTGCATTACAAATATTTTGTAACTGTACAGAAAAAACGTTGATCCCGCTTGCATCGTTTTTCCCGCTTTGTTCGTTTTTTTCCTTGAGTCCCGTGAAAAACGAACGACCGAGATTTTTCTGTAACTAAAACGAAAGATGAATTTATATTTCGTCTACTTTGCAGCAATTTTACAGGAAATTTGTTGCGTCAAATTTGTCACGACAAGATAATATTAAGAAATATCAAACTTGCTGCAAATGTGCTTGCTATCTGGGTATATATATAATAATATTATTTTAAATTTACTTGTCTTACAAAGCTTAAGCGATTGAATACCAAGATAAAAAAAAATAACTAGTTTCTGTTTATAAAAACAAATGTGAAGTTATATACACATATATACGTGTGTATAAGATAAAAATAAAATTGTTTGATATTTTTAATAAATACAGTTCATTAAAAAAAAATCAATTTGTTAAATATATATTAAAAAAAATATAAATAAATAAAGTTATTATGAAAACGAATAAAATAAAAATAATATATGTCGTTTTAAAATGAAAAATAAAAATATTAATTATTCTCGAAAGTTAATGTAGACTATTGTCTTCACTTTAAACACATAATACTTAATTCTCCTTCAATATAATCTCAAAAGTTATTTTTTTAAAAGCATAATTTCATAAAAAAAATTATCTTACAATAATAATAATAATTAATATATATATATATATATATATATATATATATATATATATATATATATATTTAATTGGAGGATGTTTCGTTTTCTCTATATCACACGAAGCATTTTTTTTTTTTTTTTTTTTTTTTTTTTTTTTCTCTTACATTGTTTTCAACAAAGCAATTTTTTTTCTTCTGATATTATAATCGTATATTAGTATTTATTAGTATGAATTATCTTCTAATATCATAAATGTTTAAGATTATTATTCACGTATTCGCTTACATATAGGCTGTGTGTTAACTAATAATTTATAACGGAATCACTTATCTTTTTTTTTTTTCATTCGAGCATGTAAGCACCATGGAAGCGTGAATCAGTTAAAGCACTATCGGAAACATTAACAGGAGCATCTTTTAAATTTTTGTGTAGTTTACATAATGAAAAAGTAGACGAAAAAATACCCAGCAAAACTTATACTGATGGACAGGTTAGGGCCTGCAGCTGGCATCCCGCAGTTGGCATCAGTTGTGCGTTGCCATACTTGGCTCAAGCATTGGATCGTTTGTGGCTACCAGCAGTGATGGAGGCCTACATTAAAAAGGTTCAGAAAAAGGATAAACACAGTTGGCATTATGCAGGTTTACAACACACGGGGAACATCATGTTTGCCGTGATGCGGCCATATATTTAAAAGGCCAGTAACAGACTACTACTTAAAATTTGTATTCACGAATAAAAAAGAGGGTATTGCAATTCGTTATTTTTTTTTATTTGAAGTATCCTGTCCCTCTCATTTCCCAGTTTTGTAAGGGTTTGTACTTAGACGCACGCACGAGTAATTTGTGTCGTAAGTTGATGAATTAAATATATAAGTACGTAATTCAATTTAATTTGGTTTTCTATTCTTATTTTAAACATTCCTTTAAAAAGATTTAGTTCTAAGGCAATATTTTAAATTCAGTAAGGGCAATACGTGAAAAGTATTTAGTTCATTCATTTTCGTTAAAAGTCCTTTTTATCATGATAAGGTTGTTTATTTATTTATTTTTCTAAACAAATATTTCTTTATATCACATGTTTTTGAAAGAAGAGCAGTATATATATATATATATATATATATATATATATATATTCAAGTGTTACTTTTTCAATCAGATTGTGTAACTGTGTTAAATTATTTACGTTAATTTAATATGGTTTTAAATGTATTTATGATTGATTTGTTGTTGCTATAAATATCCAGATTTAATCATTTAATACAGAACATATTTAATAAAATAGTTAAATATCTTTTTAAAAGGATTGTTTTATAAAATTATTTTTTAAAGGAATTTCACTAGCAAAAGGCAGACTTCCGCCTGAAGTTCTTCTACAATTTCAGTTTAGTATTTATTTATTTATTTATTGTGCGGGTTGGGTTTATTACTGAACTTATTCTATCGTTGGTTGGGATTATTGAAATTCGATATTCTGGTAGTTGGAATAGCTGAGTTCACAGCATGTTTTTAAAAAATATAATAATCAGAAATTCGGTAATTATGGCTCCATAAGTCATGTTTACGACAATATGGTGATATGGCGAAATCTACGCTAAATTACCTACAAACATTGCTAAAACCTCCCTAATAGATGATATATTTTTCGCCTAAAATTTCTTAATCCTTTTTTGTCTATTTTCTATTGATACTGAAAAAAATCTGCATAAGCATTTTGTTATTGAAAAAATATGAAAAAGTTAACCTAAAAATCGAAACCAAGAATCTATCTCTAATTCCTTTTGTGTGTTAAACCTAATTTTCAACTCAGTTGTAGACTTCAAGGTTTTATAAAAATGGTCCTTTTACGTTCCTACAATTGATTGATTCTTTCATACTGCACTCGTGCCTATTTTTCTTTGCCTGATGAAAAATCGTGGTTAATTATTTTGAATTAAAACGACTTTTTTTTCTTTAAGTGTAGTATTTGCTTACATTCTTTATCTCTCAAAAGCTGTTTTCCTTCAATTTCACTAAAATTTCTTCGATATCTGATTAGAATATTTTTTTTTTAATTACGTTTTCGGTAATCAATGTAAAAAGAGATGCACATAAGTGTCTGATATCAATTTAATTTCTTGAGAAATCGACAAATTATATTATAATTATTTTTGTTTAATATATATATATATATATATATATATATATATATATATATATATATATATATATATATATATATAACACCTTTCCTCTCTCTCTCTCTCTCTCTGTGTGTATATATATATATATATATATAGGGGAACATCTCCGGTTGTGGGCATCCCACCATATCTTTTAACAAAAAGTAAGTATGGTGGATTTGAGTGCTGTCAAACATGTATTGTGACAGTACGCAGTTATTGCGCTACCACCGAATTGAAGAGACGCATTTTCTTAGTAAGAGCAAGTATCGAAGCAATATTTTGAAAAAAAAAAAGCAACACAAATGTAATTTCTGAATTTTTTCAATGTTAGATAAATCGAAGTGAATTAATTAAAAGATGTGAGTGTAATATACACTGCATAAAAAAAGTAGACGGACACTTCTTTACAATTTTTTAAAACCCCGTCTTTGTTTAATAGGAAATGTCAATTAAAATTCTTTAACATGTTTATACTTATCAATCTTCATATTTTTCAGAGACAAAAAAAAATATTCAATTATTTATAATTTTAATGTAGGAAAATGCAGAAAAGAGAAAAGATATACATTTGCACAATATATTTTTTTTTTTTTTAAAGTAGACGGACACTGGTCAAAAACTGTAATTATCTAATGGCCGTATTCACCATTAACTTCAACTCACGGTTCAACGCAAAAACTTGAAAAGCGTCTAAAGGCAAGGTGCAGATTTCCAGCAACATTTGGCATGCTCTTTCTGCCATCTAGTGTCGAGGGTTTCATATAATCTCTTATTGGTTATTTTCATCTGAAAAATCTTAAAATAACAATACCGCTAGATGGCAGAAATAACACGTCAAAATTTGCTGAAAATTTGCACCCCGCCTTCATACACTTTTCAGATTTTCGTGTTCAACCGGGAGTTGAAGTTATTGGTGAATAACAGCCTTAGTGGGTGTTTTTTGCGGAATACCAGTTTTTGAACGTACATGTACATTTGGCATTTTGCCAATTGCTAACGTGCTTGACAAGATGGTTTTACGTTGTTAAATTTCTTTTAGATGAATGCGCCATGCCACGAGGAATTCCTCTAACTGACTACCAGAAAGGACAGATTATAGCGCTGAAAAATGAAAATAAAGGAGTCAGAGAAATTAGTAGGCTACTTCTAATAAGCAAAAGTAGCATCAGCGATTTTCTACGTGCTCCTGAAGCCCATGGCGTAAAGAAAAAGAGTAGCCGGCCAAAGAAACTTTCGCTTAGAGACCAAAGAAAATTTTTTACTGAGCTGAAAAAAACTGGAGCATCAATTCCCAGAGTTTGAATAAGCACAGAAATTATTAACGTTACTTATCAGACAATTTATAACTACATTAAGCACTCAGAGCTCTTTCAATATAAGAAGAGAAAATATCATCCATGCTGGAAGGATCACCACGTGACAGAACGCCTACAGTGGGCTTAAAACCATATGTCTTGGACTACAGAATGGATATCTGTAGTTTTTTCAGATGAGAAAAAATTTAATTTAGACGGCCCAGATAGATATCAATATTATTGGCACAGTTTGGAGAAAGAAGACGTAGTGTACTCTACTCGGCAAGTTGGTGGTGGTGGCGTGATGGTGTGGCTAGCTGTTGGCTATGGTGGAAGGACAAATTTAGTGTTCCTAAGTAAGAGGCAGACTCACAAACATTATATTGAAACACTAAGCAGTGAGCTTTTGCCATTTGCGTGTGACCTTGGAGGAGAAAACTGGATTTTCCAACAAGGTGGAGCGCCAAGACACACCGCTAACAACGTCAAAAAATGGCTTCATGAGAACAACTTCAATGTTTTACCCTGGCCAGCCAAGAGTCCGGATGTGAATCCTGTAGAAAACATTTGGGCTATACTTGTTCATAAAATTTATGAGGGTGGACGCCAGTATGAATCAATTCACCAGCTCAAAGAAGCTCTTACAAACATTTGGGAAATTTTCTGCCAAAAAAGATTTAGAATCTCATTGATCCGATGCCTAACAGAGTATACGAACTTATTAAAGCAAATGGGAGACGAACCTCTTACTAAAAACGTTTTACTTTAGCGATACAAGATACAAGATGTGTCCGTCTACTTTTTTTAAGAAAAATTACAGTGTAAATATGCCCCATTTTTGTTTTCTGAATTTTTCCACTACATAATTCAAAAGGATTGAATCTATATCCAAAAAATAATAATATATGATGTCTCAAGAATATAATTATATTACAGAAATGAACCTCATATCTCTAATTAAAGAAACAAACGGCTTTAAAGTATTACAAGTAAGTGTCCGTCTACTTTTTTTATGCAGTGTATATTCATGCAGTATATTCTTTATATTTTGTGATGCAATATCGAATTAAGCAAAAATTTGGAATGAAAGTAGTTTTTTCTGTCATTATAAAAGATATTGTCATTCCCAGTTGTGGGCACCTTCATGTAACCGGTTGTGATCACCAATGTTTCTTTCATTTAAAGAGTATTTTTGATTTAAAAATTGTCAAATATAGTCGTTTAAAACAACATAACAAATTTTATTAGTATTCTATGTATTTTTAGGCTTTTTTAGGCTTTTATAGCCATGTTAACCCCTGAAAAGTCAATCTATCCGAAAGAAATATATTTTAAGTTAAAGCCATTTACGATTGCTTAGTATATAAGAAATCCATAAAATCGACTGCCCGAGAATATGCACCTCCTCGCAGCTTCAGTTTCCCTACAGAAGAAGCAACTCCACCTGTCAAACTGCTGACCAAGCGCGCTAAAAGTTGGATATCCACAATCAGGAGATGATGTCGATTTCTGAATCATTTGTTTGGAGCACTTGCTACCATGCCGAACAAAAGCAAATTCAATCAAATGCAACGAGTGTGGTCGTCTGGTGAATTTGAAATGTGCCAATATACATGAAAATTATTTTATTTACAAGCATTGGATTTCTGATTTGAAGGATGAATAAGATGACGAATAAAATCGGAAACATGTCATTTCCTGTTGTTATTTTGGCCGCTGAATCCTTAAAAAATAAATTTTCTGTATTTATGGTGATTTTCTTATTATTTTTCCATTTTTAGCGGATTTTTAAGGTGTGCCCACAACCGGATACTTTTTTTTTTTTTTTTTTACTAAAATTTATCACTTCACAAAATTGACGATACAATTTTTCTGATTGACGGAATCCATACAGTTGCTTTATCAAACGTTGGCTAAGGGTTCTAGCTTTCTATTGGTATTCATATGTTTGCTTAATACTTAATCTATCAAAAATTATAAGCCAAAATCAAAACTGTGCCCACAACCGGAGATGTTCCCTTACATATGTAATATTTTCTCTCTGTATATACAGTCGGTAACAAAAGTGTCCGAAAACTAGCACGAATTCCTATGTAAAAAAGCACACTTCATACGGTTCTTTTAAATAAATCCTTATCGAATCATGTTCTTAGACTGACTAAGAAGAGGATTCGCTAAGGATTTATTTAACAAAACCCTATGAAGTGTACGTTTGTTACATAGGAATTTTTGCTAGTGTTCGGACATTTTTGTTACCGACTGTATATACATAAATCTCTCTCTATACATACATAATACTTTCGATAAGTTTTTGTGATTTTATGAAAAAATTTCTTTCATAGTTTTAGGTTTGTTTTTTTTTGTTTTTGTTTTTTTAAATAGGTATATTTATATTTGCTCATCCATAAAATAATAATAATAATAAACATAATTCTTTCTTTTTACTGTATTTTACATACATAAGAAAAAAATACTGGATCAGTAAAAATTTTGAAATCCAGTTTTTGAGGGATGTTCTGAGTGCGATTCAATTGTTTTAGAAAATGTCTGAATGTGTGTGTTTGTGTGTGTATATATCACAATTTTTTTTTTTTACGCTGCATGTTAGAAATCAAAGAACGAAATTTTACCAAACTTGATATTTAGTTGGATCCTCACCTAAATTGGGGATGATTACATTTGGTGATAAATCGCTCGATAGGTAGCGCAGTTCTCCTATTTTTTCGAAATTTTAAACATGGCAGTATAGGACAATTTTTTTCATAAATGTACATAATGAGACTTATTTTAACGTATGATTGTAAAATGAACAAGAATTATTAATAATAATAGCAGCAATAAACTAGGAGAAAAATGTGTGCATGTGGAGCATGAAGTACACCCTCCCCCTCCAAGAGGCTATAAATTTTTAATTTGGGTATCTTCCGAAAGAACACGTCAATAACTTTAAAAAGAATGGTTGAACCACAGATGTGTGATAATTTAAATCATAGTTATCGATTTTTTTTCTATTCCTATCTCTTTGCAGAAATTTTCACTTACAAGGGAACTCTTCCAAGCGGTAATCACCGATTTTCTTAAAAAAAATTACAGAAAATAGTTTACACTATACTTAATTCACTTGTGAAAAAATTAGCTGCTGAATCGCAACAGGAAAGCTGTAAAAAAATATTAAACTTTACGTTTTGAACGCCAAATACGAAAAAAGTCATCGCCAAATCACATTAACCTTCCTTCAGTGATGCCAAGGGACTTCAGTATAGGAGGGTTGTGTTTTCTATCGCTCTAGGGTGACTGAAGCAAGGAATCCATCCCCTCCGCGGAGGATCAAAATTATGATGGCATTTCTCCAGAATATCCCTATGAGTGAATACAAGACCATCTCCAATTTCCCACTTCGTAGCTATAGTGCGACGTTAAAACCCACTCAACACTCAATATATTTTCTGAAATCTAGAAGTTTCTATTTAGAAAAAGTGACATTGGGTTACATACAAACGGAACGCTTGCAATTTCGATGACGTAAATTTTGCACGTTTTTTGCAAATACAGTCGGCAGCAAAAGTAACAGAGCACTAGCGAAAATTCCTATGTAAAAAAAGTAACTTAATGCAGATTTGTTAAATAAATCCTTGTCGAATCCTGTTCGTAGTCAGTCTAAGAACACAATTTGACAAGGATTTATTTAACAAAACAGTGTTAAGTGTGCTTTTTTCACATAGGAATTTTTGCTAGTGCTCGGATACTTTTGCTGCCGACTGCAGTCATACATTTGGAACGCCTGCAAACTGCTTTTCAAGTGTATGTGTTTCATTTGTACGTATCCCATTATGTTTTGTGTTAGATATAATATTTTCCATTATTTTATGTAATGTTTTAATATTGTATTTATTTTAAAAAATGCAATTTCAGAGTTACTTTTACATTACTCCAGCTTATATATAATCTGGAGTAATTTAATGACTGAAGCACTCGGCATGTGCATTTATATATATTTGCAGACGATTTAAAAACTAATCTGATTTATAGATTGGTTAGCTGGGTTTTACGTCACACTAGTACGGCGGAATGGGCAATTGGCCACCAATATGAATTATAATATTTGATTGAACATTTGATTGTTAGAATAGTTGATTGAAATTAATACTCAAATAAATAAATCAAAATTAAAATATTTAAGATATTTGAGGATGAGTAGGTTTTAAGTTTTAATTCGCACTACAGATATGCAATGGCGACAGTCTAGGGTACATTCCTAGAGATGGTCCGTAGACGTGTTTACAACTTTGATCCTTTACGGAGGAGATTATTTAAAATTGGAAAAACACGTGCATAACCTTTATGGCTTCTTACATTTCTGGTAATTTATTTTGTAAAAATATGCATTAGAATTTCATAAGGTTGGTTGGGTTTTACGTCGCACTAGTGCTGCGCAGTGATTTTTTTCATAGGTAATTTTCTTAGAATTATTAACTGCGAAATCTTGTTGTTTTAAAAATAATTGTTATGCTGAATGCAGACCCTCCGTGGCCGAGTGAGTATGTCACCCTCGCTAATCGCCTTCACGTGTAAAAGAATGGGTTCGATTCCCCATCCGACCCAGGGTGTTTTTTTAATTTTTTGTATTTTAATCCGGTTATGAGAGGCATACTATTGTAACAATCTCAGCTATCGTAGATCACAAGTCGGATCGTACAGTCGGCAGCAAAAGTATCCGAACACTAGCAATAATCCCCGTCAGAAAAAAGCACTCTTAATACTGCTTTGTTAAGTAAATCCTTGTTGAATCATGTTCTTAGACTGACTAAGAACATGATTCGACAAGGATTTATTTAACAAAGCAGTATTAAGTGTACTTTTTTTTTAGACAGGAATTATTGCTAGTGCTCGGTTACTTTTGCTGCCGAGTGTTCGATCCGACTTGTGATCTAAAATAGCTGCGATTGTTACAATAGTGTACCTCCCTATGTTATATCTGTCCTCATCTCGACGAAATCTACAGGAGGGGGATATCGAGTCAAACATACAAATCGTATGTATATATTAAAAATAAATAACGTACGCAGAATGCAACCACTTATCACCTGCCGATGTACCGGACCCTCCTCAGGAGTGCATCGCAAAACGTCGCCAATTGCCCATAGTGCAGTACTAGTGCGACGTTAAACCCAACCAACAAACAGGACGAAATTTAGGGTAGAATCATAGATCGTCTCCAATTGCTCATTGCGTAACTCTAATGAGATATTGGATGCACACAACTCATATTCTGTGGAGTTGCTTGTTCGTCGAAGGTTCGTACTGCCCAATAAAATTATCAGACTAAGGGGTACATACAAATGAAACACTTCCGGCTGCAAAGCCGTTTGCAAGTGTTCCAAATGTATGACTACAGTCGGCAGCAAAAGTATCCGACCACTAGCAAAAATTCCTATATAAAAAAAGCACACTTAACACTGTTTTGTTAAATAAATCCTTGTCGAATCATGTTCTTAGACTGACTAAGAACAGGATTCAACAAGGATTTATTTAACAAAACTGCATTAAGTGTACTTTTTTTACATAGGAATTCCTGCTAATGCTCGGATACTTTTACTGCCGCCTGAATTTGCAAAAAATTTGCAAAATTCACGTCATCGAAGTTGCAAGCGTTCCGTTTGCATGTAACAATTATAAGAAAAATGTGTTCGGATACGAAATACTTTCATTTTAGTTTAAAAAAAAAAAAAACAGCTTTGTGTTTTAATATAAAATGTTTTGTTTTATTTAAATTTATAAAAAAGTTTTGATCATATATTTTTTTAATGTCGTTATTAAAACTTGATATAAATATTCTTGCAATTGTTATTGACACAGCTTATTTAACTGAAATATTAAATGTTATTTAGAATTTCGACTAAATAAGTCTCAATCTGGTAAATTATCTGGTTTTTGTTAATCTATTCTGAATTCTGATGTGCTCGACAACGTAGGGAGTTCGTTTGACTATCAAAAAAAAAAAAAAGAAGAACATCTACATCTATTAAATCTTTATTGCAATGAAATTTCGAAGAATGCAGTCGCCAAACAGGCGCTTTTTTGGAAATATTGCAAACATGCTTCCATTTTAATAATTTTTTATAGCTTATCTATTGCGACTCAGCAGCTAATATTTTAGGAAGATGCTATTCATGATTAAGTCTTATGCCAGAATTTTTTTCAAGAAAATCGGTGATTACCGCTTCAAAGAGTTTCCTTGTTAGTTGGATACTGTGATAAAAAGTATTGTTTACGTGAATTTTACTCACAGTTTTGGATAGCGTGACGCAAAAGACTAATCATTTAATTAAAATAAATAATTTCAGTTATAATGCAAACTTAGTGAAAGTGTGATTATTTAGCAGTATATTTGAAAATGAAAAGCACTGTTTCAAAGTGTGAATATACTTTTTTAGACAAAGCAAAAGTAATTTTAATGTAATCTTAAAATCAAATCTTTTAAAATGACACTCAGGCGTCACTGGAATTTTGATATCATTCCTTTTAAAACTGTTATTTTGACTTTCAAATGCAAATTAAAAAGCATCGTTGAGTATATTTAATCTGTCTTATCTTATAGTTTAAAATATTATGTTTGTATTGAAAATAGAAATAAAAGAAAAAAGCAAATGATCAAGTAAGAAAATCTACGTATATTTTAACTAATAGCAAAGCGTCATTTAAAATTTGATATCATTATTCTTATGGGGGCCCATATTTTAAATTATTATAGTGAGAAAGTAGCTGCGTCAGGAACTTTTGACACGTTAGGATTTTGGTACTGATAACTTTACACAAATTCATGCATTACAAATTATTTATTGATTTACTATTTATAAGAATTATTTTCCATGATAAGTAGAGACGATTTTTATTTGATAGAATTATAACACTAAATGCAGACAGGAAATCAATTTAGCGTCATTATCTGTAAAAAAGATTCCTTTTTTTCGTGGAAAAAAGATAAAAAACGATAACTTTGTTTTAAATTATCACATATCTATGTTTCAACAAATTGTTTTAAAAATATTTATGAGATCTTTGGAAAGGTTTCCATATATAAAATTCCCACCATCAGAAAGGGGTGGGGGATATTTAGCCCAGAGAGAGGGGAGCGATGCTTCTATATGTACAATCCCCCCCCCCCTAGTTTGCTAATATTTTTTTATTATTAATTCATATTAATTTTACACTCACATGTTCAAAAAATTGTTATAAAAGTATTTATGAGACCATTCGAAAGATTTCCATATTTAAAATTCCCACCGTCAGGAAGGGTAGAGGGATATTTAGCACAGAGAGAGGGAAGCGATGCTTCTATATGTACAATCTCCACCCCCCCCCCCTAGTTTGATAATATTTTTTATTAATAATTCTGATATGTTGTATATTAATTTATAACTCAGCATACCATGTTAAAATTTTCAATAATTATTCAAAATAAACGTAAAAATAACGTATAATTTTTACTAAAAAAATAAATTTGTGTTTTGGTCACAGGTCAAAATGTTTGACTTTAAAATGAATTTCTTTAAATATATATCTATATATATATGATACATCATTTGAAATTTGGTATTATGAGCTTCTAATGACACCAATCTTATATTTCTAAGTAAATTAGTGAACAAAATAAAGGTAAAACTTACGTTATGTTGGTATGAAAATGCTGATGGGGGATTACATATTAATTTATAATTGAGCATCCCATGGACGTCCCATGTAATAAAAGAAAAATAACGTATAATGTTTAGAAGAAAATTAAATTAAACTAATGTAACTTTTGAGATATTGAAGGTCAAAAGACAAAATTATGACCTCAAAATTAAATTTTTCAAAACTATATACAAGTGATATACCATCTGAAAAAACCTGTATAATAAGATTTCTAAGGATACCAATCGTTTATCTCTAAGTTAATTAGAAAACAAAATATGGGTACATTTGTAGAAGACGAATTTTAGAAAATTTGAATTTTTCTCCGATTTTCTCAGCCGTGTGTATAAAAAACTAAAAAAACTAAGGACTTTTATTTGGTATATATACTTTTCACAATAATAAATGAGTCGAATTTCATAAAATTCTGAGAGGGGTCAGGTTAAAAATGCAGGTTTTTTGTACTGATTTGATATGGAATGCCCCACATACGAAATTTAAGGTAATATATATTAATCTTTAGAACAATGAATTAAAAAAATAAGTGAAAATATGAAAGTGGAATGTAAGAACAATAAATTTAACAATGTTAATAAACAAAAAAATAAGTTCAATTTTAAATTATTCAAGCTAAAATTTCAAAAATGCTGTGTTTTTTCATTAGCAGGTGAGAACACAGCTATTAAAAAACTATATAGTACTAGGAGGTTTCTGAAGATATGTGCATATAAATTCTATTTTTGTCTATAAATTTAGTGTTGTTTTAGACTACTATTTTATGCAAATTAATTTTTGTCATTTATTTTTAAATTAATTTATTAATCTTTAGATATATTTTCATTAGTTTCCTGGAAAAAAATATGGATTAAAATATCTAAATGTGTTTTTTTTTTTTTTTTTTTTTTTTTTTTTTACGAACACTGATGTGCATATTACCACAGAAGCAATTTTTGCCTTGCATCGTTGTGACGTGCTTGACAAGAAACTCGGCCCTGATACTCTTGGTATCGGATTCTGTAGCCGGTAGTCAGAGCTGAAAACAAATATATATATATATATATATATATATATATATATATACATACATTTATATATATATGTTTTTTTTTTTCTAAATTTTCTGATATTTAATTTATGCTCTAGAAAATTCTAAATTCTATTTTTAAGAGAAAAATAGAACTATACAACGCCTTTATATATATTTTTTTTTAATGCCATAAAATTGGCGGTATTTAAAGAATCAGCATATATAGTTACCCTCATCCGTGACTGATTCTGTCACACTTTAGGCCTAAGAGTAGGCTTAAGAGACTTCCTTGGACTGTCTCCTAATTTTCATACTTTAGTCAATTTTAAAAAATCTAAATGTCCGATCGATAGGCTGTTTAAACCAACGGATTAAAGATAAAAAAGATATGCCTTTCATTTGGCACCTTATTTGTAACGAATATATATATATATATATATATATATATATATATATTTTAATTAATTAAAATATGAAAATAAAAGCTTTAAAATACATTTTAAAATTTTAATTGTTGCAAATTAAATAATAAAAATTATTTTTTTTTTCAGCATAAAATGAAATATGCTTTCCCGTAAAAAAATAAAGGAAAATAAAAATAAAAATAAATTTATCATGCATATGAAAAAAATGACGTCTATAAAATAACAATTTTAAAGGTAACGAAGAGATAAACAAAGTGGGAAAATTTCGCACGGGCTTGCCAGCAAATTATTTATTTAAAGTGAGAAATAAATAAAATGAAACGATTATTTTTCAACGGGTGCCTTAGTTGCCCTACAACAAACTAGTATTATATAGTAAGTCTTTTTTAAAACATCAATAGACGTTTTAGTACTTTAAAGGTCACGAATTCATGAAAAAAAATGCAAGCTCAGAAATCGCAATTTAGAGATTTCACAACTGTTAAAGACGTATAAAAAAGATAAGAATTGTTGCTTGAATAATATATTATCTTGTAAAAACATACTTTTTTAAATCCATAAATATTAAATGGAAATATAAACTTTTATATTTAACCTTCTGTGGTTCCAAGTTAAAAGTGCCAAGTCCTCATAAAATGAAAGATAAAATGGTTTTTCAATAATATCAAACATAATTCCTTTTTATTTATTTATTTATTTATTTTTTAACAAATGCTCTTTATTACGTTCAATTAATAGTTTTAATGTTGAATGATCAATCATGAATTGATATAATCTTGCATATTTAAGCGTTTATTTATTGATTATGATGCGACACAAGCTAGTATTATTTTTGAAACGTAGAATTTCAAAGAATAAAACGTATAATTCACATATTTGTCGAATTTGGTTAAAGTGAGATCGATTTATAGCACGAATTAAAACAACATAATTACTATATGCTTGCAAATAACTCCATATATTATGCATCATGTACATCTATAATGTTTTTCAGAACACACAATTGTAGAAATTTTAATATTCCGAATATTTTACGGGAATTTATTTACTGTATAATTTTCTGAAAATAAAAATGTCAAAAATTTAATAATAAACACTTCGTTATTGTTCAATATACAAAATTAAAGAGATAAAAATGCTTTAAGATGATATGAAATATGGTACCTTTTTATAAACAAATGCATATTATTGTACTTTTTATATGTTTTGAATTATCAAACGATATATTAATAAATTAGAAAATAGCTGAGCATTCATTTATATAGTAGGATACACACGATTAAAACTGTCGTAAATATTTATAAACGACATTTTCATAAATATTCTATGTTCCAAAAACATTCATGTATTTTGAAACGGAATTAAACTTATACTTTAAATATGAACTAACTACAATATAGGTATGTACATTTCTATAACATGAATAATTCAAACTAAACTTTCCTCTTTTAATGCTTAATTTTAAATAAATTGCATTTTGTCTTTAATTTGAGGCGGGATTTGCATAAAGTTTTTAACTAATGGAAATATTTTTACGATTTTAAAGGATTAATGGATAAATATTTTTTAATATGCGTTGCGTACAATTCGTGATTGTGCAAAATTAAAATGCTTGTAAAGTTATATACTTATTCAAAATAAGTTAATGATCCATAAATTTTTAAACCATTTACTCTAGATAATGTATCTTTTTTCAAACATGCCACATAGTAATACCATGCAAAGAAATATACTTAATCGCTTGTTTCATGCCATGCTTTTGTTTGATACAATGTTTTCAAAATTACCACTAAGTCATTATTCAAAAAACTCGGTCAATAGCAGATATTTATTGTTAAACAATACTTATTTAGAAAGCTCATTTTGTTTGTGTAAATCTGACGGAAGATTGGGTTTTATATTACACCTGACATTTACGGTAAGAGCTTAACTTCATATGACTTCAAATGCAATTCTATTCATTTTAAAATAGAGAGTGAAATCTTCTTAATTGTACTTCTTGAATATAAAATTTTAAATTAGCTAAAAGTATTTTATCGATTTTATCGTCATTAAGATTTAACAGAGGAAAGCACTAATAATGAAATTCTTATTCAACATTTCAATAAAAGCAACACTTTTTTTCAATGAATTTATTCATTTGTGAGCTTAAAGTTATACAGTAGGCTTGATATGTGGATATCGGACTATATTGAAATTTGTGTTTTAAAAAGTGAAAATAACAATTTTGTAAGAACATAAACATTAACTGTTTTCGAATTCATGTCAAGATATAAAATATAGAAAGATGTTTAATGTGAAACGAAGCTGTTAAAAATAATCTTTCCGTCTTTTAAAATACATTAATCTTTAACATAGTTCCAAAAAAAAAAAAAAAAAAAAAAAAAAAAAATTAAAATTTGTTGTAACCTTTTTGATATAAAATTATTTTAAATATTTCGCATGGTACAATATATAAATATATATATATACTAGTATTTAATAAATGAAAATTTTCAGACAATAAAAATATGGAAATACCTAAAGTAATCAATATTGGTTATGCTATTGACGCAAATTTTTTTTCCCACGAACCTTTTGAATATTGAAGCTGAGAAAAAGAAAACTTTTTTAATGAATATTAAGGACGCTAATAGACTACCTTACAATATTTTCCAAAAAATTCGAAAAAGCATCTGTTATAAACTACTCTCTAAAAAATATAACTGCAGTTGATGGAACTTTTAAAGTATTTATCAATGATTCTTATCAACCCAAAATTGATATTACAGTACACACATTTGACGTATTATATGCAGTAAATGTGAAACTTAATTTTGCTTATCCATATAAATTGTCTTATGCTACATTTCTAACAAGGAAACCAGAATATACACCACATATGTTCGGAATTTTTGATATATTTTCGCCGTTAGTTTGGATCACTATTTTTACAGTTTTAATTGTAATGTTCTTTATCAGTTATTTCTATTTCAAATCAAGATATACAATGGATAAAATTTTGCTGCATATTTTATCTGTATTTCTAGGACAGACTTCAATATTGAGAACTTCATTCATATCGGGAAAAATTTTCGTTCATTGATGGATTATAGAAGCTATGTTTATGGTTTTGATTTACAATTGCACGTTCCTTTCTTTTCTTACAGTGCCTCCTGTCAACAAAATAACGGATTTTTCAAAACTGGCCGAAGCTGTAACTAAAGGACAGTATCATTGCATTGCTCGTCCCGATTCTATTCCTTATGAACGTTTCACAACAAATTATGATAAAATATCTGATGTTATCGGTAAAGATCTTTTAAGGAATAATTTGAGTCACAATGAGGATATTTTCAAAACCTTTTTTAATGAGACTGGTATGAAAAATCTTGCTTTTTTAGCAAGTGACATAATAGTTGAAAGCCATTCAACAGGAAACAAATTTGTCTCAAATGGCCGCATGTATGAAACCCTTTCTGGAATGTTAATTCAAAAAGATTTTTGTTGTAAAAACTTGGTCGATAATTTTGTTCATATATTGATGGCTTCTGGACTTTACTTCAAGGCTTTCCATGACGCCATATTTCTGTCACAGTTACCTCTTGCAATGAAAAACCTGGCTGAACAATCCACTAAAAGAAGATTAACGCTTACAGATGTCGGTCCTGCGCTTTTAACACTACTAGCAGGATACTTCATGTCTATCATTTTACTCTTATTAGAAATCATTTCACATCGATATCAGAAATTAAATTGTTTAAAAAAACGAAGAAAACCAAATTAAGAAACGATCTGTATTTTTTACTATCAAATTATACCGAACTATATTCTTTTAATAATAGATAAAATTGTAGTTTTGTACATCTTGTAATTTGTAATTTAATCAAGAAAGCTGTATACATAGTTGATTTCTTTTAATTTTATACTGTAGAATGTGTATCCCTCCCACGTTTATCTTCAGTTAAATATCCTAATCGAAATTGAGTTTTTTTATATTAATTTATATTTAAAATTCAATCAGGCAGTAAAATTTAAAGTTAGCGGTTTTTGAAGACAGAACAGACAGCATAAACATGCTCTCTCTATGAATACAATTTTATTTTGAGAGCACCTTCCGTGGAATTAGTAGAAATACTTGAGAGATACACTCATTGCCATAAACATTTGCACACCAAGAAGTATTTGTTGGACTGTAACGAAACTTGGTATGAAGATACGTGCCAAGCAGATATATAAATGATCAGAAATGCAGCGTGATTGCGCATTGTGTAATACCATGAGAAGGCACTGAACTCCGTTCTCCTTGGAGTATAAAACAGATAAACAGAGCTTGTTTGGTGTACATAATCTGTTGCAAAGCGACGCGTTTTAAATAGAGATGTCGTTACACAGCCATTGAAGACAATGCGTGCAGCTGTCAGATTCAGAGAGGGGAAGAATCATCGATATGATGGAACCCAGGTGATCCCCTCAGCGAGTAGCCAACCACCTTGGCCGTTCTGATTTTACTGTAAGGAAGCGTTGGGACCAGTGAACAATAGAGGTTGCTTATACGGTGTGTAGCCGCTCGATAGAGCAATAATCGTAAAAACCGTCACATTATACGAAATATACGCATAGCACCAACTGTCTCGTTGTACGTTATCCGGACATATGCAGCACTTACACGACCTGTCTCTGTGTCTGTACGTACCATCGCAAAGCTCTTGGCTCAAGGATATTTGCTATCACGGCACCCATTACCTGTGCTGCCAATAATACCCCCATTTCCTTCGTTTGAAGTGGTGTCGAGCTCAATGTCATTGGATTGCGACCGTATGGAATCAAATCGTCTTCAGCGACGAATCGAGATTCAGTTTGGAATGTGGTGACAATCATGTACGTGCGTGATGGCACTGTGGTGAACGCTCAATCCTGCATTTGGTTTACTGCTGCACACCATACCCACTGCTGGTGAGATGGTATGGGGTGACATTACAATACACTGTTATCCCTAACATTGATCCATGGCCCCATGATATCCCAGTGGTACATTCATGACATCATTCAGCCATTGGTGTTGTCACTCATGATAAGGCTCCCAGGAACCGTGTTTTAACAGGACAGTACTCAGCCACACACAGAAAAGGTGTCACAGGATTGCCTTCGCCACAATACGACCCTTCCCTGGCCTTCTAGATCCCATATTTTTCACCAATCGAACATATCTAAGATAAATTGGGTCGGACGTTTATAACAAATGTCGAACGAAATGCCACAGGGCATCATGTGGGACTTTTATGCCTCAATGCTCGCCAGTATCACATCGTGCATTCACGCTAGAGGTGGCTTAAAAGAGCACATGGATTGATTATACCCTTGGATATCAATAATAATTTACGCTTGAAGGTCATTATAAAATGTGACATAAATAAAATTGTACATTTGTATTTTTGTGAAATACTCTTCTTAAAGTAGGAAAGTTAGTAGTTAAGTAGATTGCACTATGCTTAAGCAATAAAGCATGTTTTATTTGACTCTTAAATTTCCTTTCGCTGTATTTTCTTGTAAAATTGCAATTTGCTAAATTTTAGTTTAGTGGAAGACTTAAGACTATCACAATAACATTAGGAATAAATATTTCAGTAAAAAAAAATATTTCATTGATTTTCTGAAAATGTTTTTGTATTTAACGGGACTCGGTAATCTTCATTTGGCAAAAAATGACGAAAATATCAAATTTATAATTTTTTGCTTAAAATATGCTTTGACATCCTTGGTATATCCCGAAGAAGTTTCGTGAAGATCCGAAAACTATAAAATAACATTTAAAGTAATTTAAAGTAGCTTTAGAATAAGATTTGGTATATTTTTTCAAAGTTAAAGTGGTTTTTTTTCAGTTCGTGTTTTTTCAGTACATCCATATGTTCAAAACGCTAAAATTTAAATATATATTTCTCAACTGACTTCATTTATTTTTCGGATGTTCGCTATAGTGAATTTTATAAAGCTAAGCATCGCATTTTCATTTTTTTAAATAAATATGTTAAAAAAAAAAAAAAAAACTGTATTTTTTGTTATATTTTTACATATATATCCACACTTTATTTTTTTACTCCCAAACAAGTTAACGTTTTACAAATCCGATCCTTAGAGTTATAGAGGGCGCTTCAAAGACCATTATATATATATATATATATATATATTAATTTGAATTCGTTGGAGAAGATAGATTTTAAAAATTATTTAATTTTTTTATAAAAATTTAAAATTTTCATTTTGTACCAGTAGAAATGTCTTTTTCTGGGGTAAAATCATTTTCCTTGACAAAATCACTTACTAATATGAAAAAAGAATATTGTAAAATGCTTAAATGTAAAAGAAAAAAGTTGTTCAAAGGGTAGCGAGTCACTTTAAATAAAAATTTTCAGAAAACTTCTAAACAAAAATTATTAAGACGTTAAATTGTTCAAGTAAGTATTTTTTTTTTTTTTTTTTTTTTTTACTATACTTACACTGCGTTGCAAAAAAAAAAGACTCCTGAAACTGTTCTTACTGACTCTTATGTAAAATGGCCTCATAAATCCGAATATGATTCCCTTTTTGCCCAGTCACCCACCGTTTTCTAGGGACCCCACCCATTCCCTCAATTTTACCACTATTCGGCAATTTTATGACCATGAATTTGATTTGGAGAATGAAAATGAATTAATATAACACCTAAAAACAAATATATATGTATATATATATAAAGTTTAATAAATAACATGAATAATAGATTAAAAATATACAAAAAATGTAATATACAATTTTAATGGCAATCCCCCCCCCCCCTCCTAGATTTTCCCTTGCCACAAATGTTCATGTTTTAGAATTTTCAACTCTGTAGTCCATAATAAGCTATTTAACAGTTGAAATAATCCTCTCCATCTATACCCCCTAAAAATCAAATTTATAGCCTTAAAATCACCAAAAAGTGATAACTAGGGGGTCGTCTTTAAAAAATTGTAGGGTATAGTACAAAATGGGCGCCATATTCGGAATCAGGAGGTCATTTTATATAAGAATTTGCAAAAATGGTATTTGGGCCAATTTTCATGCCCAGCAGTGTTATTAATTTTAATTTGAAAGCGGAAGTTATTTCAACTTTTGTGTAACATTAAAGACATTAACGCACATGTGTCTTTAGCAAAAACCAATTTTATTAAGATTAAATGTTTAAAATCATTTCGCAGATTCGAAGGAATATCAAATTCTAAGGAATTATTACTAAGAAAAGGGAATTATTATTCGCAAATTCAAAGGAATTAATATTATTTATTTATTTATTTATTTATTTTCTGAACTCTACACATGTAATTTTTTGAACTTTTTTTTTTCTATCTTTCTTAGAACAAAGGTGTAAATTTTGTCCATATTTACACTTGTAAATAATCTGGTGTGTCACTCACACGACTTTTTCTTACCTTGCATATTTCAATACTATAATGATAGATTGCATATTAAGTCGTGAGATCAACTGTGTAAGCTAAAAAAGTTCAATACCCTTTTAAAATATTCTAAAATAGGTTTAAACACAGTTATATTTCATATGTAATTCTTTTTGAGAGGGGTTACCACCCCCTGAACCCCTCGATTAATTACAGTGCATACGATTATTTAATATAAAATTCAGGCTGTTATTAATTTACCTTCAAACTTGCCATTCTTGATCAAATTTTCAAGGGGCAGACTAATACGAAATTAAAAATGTCAAATGTGAATTTTCTGCAGTTATTTCTTTTTAAGTTTTACTGATAGCATATATGCATACAAAGCAACCGTTAAAAATTGGACTTTCGTAATCAGGGAACCAGAAAACGTGATATATATATATATATATATAACAGAGTTGGAAATAAAGTAAAAAAAAAAAATAATAATAATAACACTGTGCATGAAAAATTAATTTTGCAGTATTCATCCTATAAAGTAAAACGCACTTCCATCAAATACATTCAATAGAAAAAAATGTTTTCCTTAATTATTGGTTGCCCTGTATGTTATCTGTAATCAATATGCACTATGAACAATAATGTGTATTTAACATTTGTTTTAATTTAAAAACATCTAATACAAAACGAATTATGATACCTGCAATTTCCAAGTATAGCCCCAATATATCCAAATATTTTGGGTGGCACTGTAGACGAATGATGGATGATTTCCATATTACAATCTATACAAAACATGTTTTTTATGAATATAATAAATTCTGTTCATTCCGTTTCGTTTAAAGACGTCTATATATGTTACACTGTACATACCAAAAAATTTTCCCATTGACATAATGTATAAATTATCTTGGATGTCCCTGTATAAGAACCATTTGCTTGATCTCAACGAAAAGTTTACTGTAGCACCCTTATAAGATACACAGTTAGAATACCTAAATTGGAACTGCTATTGTGTTTGAGATATGCTGATAACCGATAGACACACGCTCCCACACACAGAAAATTTTCTGAAGTCATTTTTAATTTCCACGATGTGTGAAGCTTGAAGATATCGCTTCTTCTTTTCTTTTTTATTTTTTTAATTCTGAGAATTTCACAGACAAAATTTTGTTTTTAGTAATATAGATTATTATATGAAATTAAACTACTTTTCACAAACGTCAAGAGGACAAAAAATTAGTAATATATAATTCGTTTTCTTCACAATTAATATTTAACTGATCTATACTATTTTAATCGTTCATTTGTATAGAAAAATGTCCTGTTTTAGTATTCTAAAAAATTATCAATTTATGAAAGTACGAATGACCTAGAAAGAAGAGAGATATTTATAATATGAATGATTTATCATATTATGAATGATTTGGAATGATGTGGGATATTTATGAAAATGATACAATTTATTCAATCAACTTTCAGCAGTTTAATTAAGTTATCAGCAGTTTACAGAAAATCACACCTAACTGTATGTCCCAAAGGAATTAAAAACAAATGATATTAAATTTTTGATAGATCAGAATTGCGATTAACACGTGGTGGAATAATACATTATTTATTCAAATGTACATTTCCTGAAAGATTGTGTCTCAAAAACAAAAAAAATACAACTTGTAAAAAATAAATATATTGCGAAAAGTTTGGCATCAACTTTGAATAATTAATCTTAAAAATGCATTCCAGGTGTAACATGAGGTTATGGCACTATGATCCTTTATCTAATATATGTATTTATTTATAGAAGAGTCGATCCTATTTTCATAGAGATTTTAAGGTTTCTTTTAAAAAATACCAATTTTAAATCACAACATATAGGGTATTAAACAAAGTATAGTTCCCTAATTCAGATTATCCGTTATTTAAATATAGAAATCCCGTACAATATTTTATAATTTAAAAAAATGAATTAAATTTGTCAATCATTACTGCAGTTGTTACCGCAAGATTACACAAGATCAATATTTGAAAAATTTTAAACGCACATCTACGTGACATCACAAGCTTAATATAATTATCAAAACTAAATTCAAAACTGGTGTACAATCAATACATAGATTTTAAAACTTCTTTACACACACCATAAATTTTAAGCCAGTACAACCGGTTTCGAAAGGACGTAGCCTTTCTTCATCATGTGCAAAAAAACACGTGCTACTGCCTTGGAGGCAAAAGCAAGACTGAAAGCAGGGCAAAATCGAAAGGGGGAGGAGCAACACAAACAACCAATAGTAAGCATCATGCAGGACCAATCAGACAGGAACACACACACAAGAAGAAAAAAAGAGGGAGGGAAGGAATAATCAATTATTATTTTTGTTTTATTTATTTAATTAATATTATACTAATAAGTAAATTGAATAAAATTACTTTCTTTATTTTTTTTAAATTAGAATTATTTTATTATAACTATTATTATGTTATAAACATAATGAAGGAAATTATTCAATTGATTTAAACAAATTTTTCCAGGCTGTAGACAGCAAAGTGGAATCAGATTTTACATTGACAATTTTATCATGATTAAGGTAAATATCTAAATTTTCCAAAAAATCCAGTTCAGAAACGCGTTTGGCATGAAAGATAATTTTGGTATTCTTAAAATTAAAACTATGATCAAATTCCCAACTGTGCTTCGCAATAGAAGATTTAGAAATTTATTGATTAACAACATTCCGAGAATGTTCATGTAAACGGCATTCAAGATTTCTTTTTGTTTGACCAATATAAGATAAATCACAATTATTACAAGGAACATTATAGATACCCCACCTATGAAGCTCGTGAACAGGAGATTTAGTTGAAGGGAATTGGAATTTATTGACAAGTTTAAAAATAACGTGAAAATTGAAACGCTTCAAAACTTTGGCTTATTTAAAACATAAGGGGGAGGGGGAATAAAAAGTCAACACAACAAGATTATCGGGTTTAATTTTATCATCAATGGAAAGAGTAGAATTATAAGTTGGCCTACTGTACTTTTTGAGAGCTTTATCAATTATAGAGGGTCTAAAACCTCTTTTAATAGCAACAGACTTTAAATAATTGAGTTCTTCTTTAAAAGAAGAAGTATCAGAACAAATTTTAAGTGCACGATGCACGTAAGTGTAAAAGGTGCCACTTTTTTGTTTAGCCGGATGATTAGAGAGAGCATGTGGATGTGGAGAGTTAGACACAGAGAATGGTTTCCTGTACACAGAGGTTTTAAAAGAGGAATCGCACCTAGTAACTAAAACATCAAGAAAGGGAAGTTGATTCCAATTTTCTAACTCGAATGTAAACTGAATATGGGGATCAATAGCATTAGCAATATTAAGAATGGCAGAAACATCAAACGGATTTTCAACAAGAATGAAAGTGTCATCTACGTAACGTAACCAGCATTTTAAATTTAACATATTTAATACTTTTTCCCTCAAAATAATGCATATAGATATCGGCAAGAATAGGAGATAAAGGATTACCCATACTTAAACCATCACACTGTTTATAAAATTTGTTATTAAATTCAAAAGTAGTTTGAGAAACACAGAGTTTAGTTAGATTAACAAATTCTTTGATTTCAATGTCAGAATAATGAAATTCGCGAAACCTTTTTTCTAAACAATTAATCGCACCTTCAGTGGGGACATTAGTAAATAAAGACTTCACATCAAACGATAACATTGAGCAATTTACAGGATTCAAATTATTTAACTTCTTAACAAAATCATAGGAATTTAAAGTATGACTATTAGTGCTGCATAAAGGAGAAAAAATAGAAGCTAAAAAATTAGAGAGGGGTTAAGTAGCAGTACCAATATTCGAAACAAGTCTAAGGGTCTAAGGGGAACATTATTTTTATGAACTTTAGGTAAAGCATAAAAACGAGCACAAATTGTTGAAGAAGGGAAAAGCAAAAAAACGAGCACAAATTGTTGAAGAAGGGGAAACCGAGAATTTGGTATTGTCATGAAGAACAATGGAATTTTTAACAGATTTTTGGACACAGCTTAGAAAAGATTTAGTTTGGTCTTTTTTAATTTCAGTATAAGGTACTTCAGATAAAAGAGAATTAAGTTTATCAACATAATCAGTTTTGTACATGAGAACAATCTGGCCACGTTTATCTGCCTTAGTAATGACAAGATTTTGATTAGATTTAAATTCCTTAAGAGCAACACACTCAGATTTAGAAATATTACATTTATAATTGGAATTATTGGAAGAAATGCCATCAGCAAGAATATGGCGCAGAGATTCTTTTTGAGATGTAGATATTTTACTATATTTTAAATAAGCCTCAATGGGAGCAATTAATTTAGAAATTGAAGGTTTACAAGATTGGGAAAAATTTAAACCGAGTTCTAACACTTTATTTTGTTGGGCAGTTAAGTCATTTGAAGACAGATTAACAATGTAATTTTCTTCAGGAACTTTGTTAATTTCACGAGTGGTTTTTTTGGTTTTTACACAAAATAGAAAACTTAGAATCTAAATTACGTTGATGAGTGAATGTAGGGATAAATAATTATCATTTTCCGAAAGAGCAAAGAAGAGCGAACTAGAAGAGCAACTAGAGCGAATTTTCCCTCATTTTCTAGAAGAAACGCATCCTCTTATATTGAGTTAAATTCAGTAAATTGAATGATTTAACATAATGCGCTCAAACTTAAGTTATTTATTGTATTTCAGTAATTTATTTATTTTATTAATTATTTTAATAAACTACACTGCAAAGTGAGTTTATTAAATTATTTTATTTATTAGTGTCAGTAATTGTACGTTGTGATGAAACATACAACCAGCCTGTAAAACAAGTAGTAATGACATTAAAGTTAAAGATTCTCGAATACTTTTAATATCACTGTAAAATATCACTAATAAATCTTTTACAAGGACACAGATAAATTTTATCTCCAATGAATACGATTTGCTCATGGTTTTCGATCTTTATGGTTTCTGTAACAAATCAGTTCTCAAAGCAGAAATAACTAGAGCGTAATTCTTACTCATCCAAACAGGTGTTCATTACAGGGCCGATTCCAAACTGTGTCTATGAAGTGTTAGGCGTATTTGCACTTTTCAGAATAGATTTTTTTTTTTTTTTTTTTTTTTTTTTTTAAAGCTGTATTCCACTGAATGGAAGAAGGACTGAAGCATTTTGAGAGCAGAACCTGTTATATATGATATACGTGTACAGATATGATGGTCACATTCAGCTTTGATTTTTAACAGTCAAGATCATACATAATAATCATAAGACTTATCTTCAAATGGTCAATTACATATTAATCTCATATTAAAGTAAACTTTATTTTAGCATATTATAAAAATTGCATTGTGGAAACAACATTAAAATTTTCCGTTTTCAAAGGCTTTAGAGCAATTAGAATGCTGTATATTTAAAATTAAATAAAAATACATTTAGTGGATAAAACAACTATTAGGTTGTAGTTTGTATTTTACAAATCTGGTTTCAATTCAAGAAACCATTTAGCTTTCTTTTTAAATGTTTTCGTGTCAATACACAAATAAACCAATTTCATCAATATCAATTATTCAGTTTCAGTCAGATGGAAATTCTTTGAATTAAATTAAGAAAACAATAGCTTATTAAAACCAATTGATGTTTCTATGCGTCCTGTGTGCATAATTAAACACATTCAATCAGTATAAATAACAATCAAAGTTTCAGTTTGAAAATGGAAGCGATCTCTCATGACCTCACTGAAATGATTGCATTTGAAGGGGAAAATGGTTTGGTGGAAGTTAAGACCAATTTGCGTAGATTAACGGCATTTTCTCGTAAAAATTAAAAAAAATATATACTTTCAAAACATCCATTTACGGCTACGACCGTTTAGCTAGCAAAACGGTCATTTACCGTAAAATTATACGGACAGTTCCTAAATTATGCTTTCAAAACATTAATTTATGAATTATGACCGTTTCGGTAGCAAAACGGTCTCTTACATATTTTTTTTTTTTTTTTTTTTAAGCGTAGGTCACTTTACGATGTCGTTACCCATTGCAGCTGAAGAAATACGATGCAGAGAGAGCGATGTTGCCTCTTACAAATGGTTGAATGAGCATAAGTAACTCAAGCATCGATAAATATAGAAAACTCAAGTTCGCTTCTATAAAATGCTACCAATTTTCTCAAATAATTTGATTTTTAGTTGAAATCCACATAACAAAATTAATTCGTACTTAACATGAAGAAATAACTTATTTATTTTAAGAGTACAATTTATGTTTTATTTTATTTTATTTATTTATTTATTTATTAGTGCTAGAGGCCTATTTCAGTCTGTACAGTTGTCGAATTTTTAAAGGTCACTCTTAATTAGTGCTAGAGGCCTATTTCAGTTGGTTTATTGAATGGGGATTTATTGAATGAAGTCCCCCCAAGGCACAACTTTGACATGAGTCCCCCCCCAAGATACCCCTATTTCAGTCAGTACAGAGTTGTCGAATTTTTATAATACACTCTTAATAGTGCTAAGGGCCTATTTCAGTCGGTTTATTGAATGGGGATTTATTGAATGAAGTCCCCCCAAGGCCCAACTTTGACATGAGTCCCCCCCATGGTACCCCTATTTCAGTCGGTACAGCGTTGTCGAATTTTTATAATACACTCTTAATAGTGCTAAGGGCCTATTTCAGTCGGTTTATTGAATGGGGATTTATTGAATGAAGTCCCCCCCCCAAAGCACAACTTTGACATGAGTCCCCCCACAGGCCCAACTTTGACATGAGTCCCCCCACAGGCCCAACTTTGACATGAGTCCCCCCCAAGGTACCCCTATTTCAGTTGGTACAGCGTTGTCGAATTTTTATAATACACTCTTAATAGTGTTAAGGGCCTATTTCAGTCGGTTTATTGAATGGGGATTTATTGAATGAAGTCCCCCCAAGGCCCAACTTTGACATGAGTCCCCCCCAGGCCCAACTTTGACATGAGTCCCCCCAAGGTACAACTTTGACATGAATCCACCCCAGGCCCAACTTTGACATGAGTCCCCCCCAAGGTACAACTTTGACATGAGTCCCCCCAAGGCACACCTCCCCCTCATTGGGAAAAAGAGAAAAAATGTTGTTTTGCGGCTATAAGACAGTTTGGACTTCCAACGTTATTTGTTACAATATCTGCAGCTGAAACACATTGGTTTGATTTAATGAAAACTTTATCATGGAATTTAGATCGTCACGAATTAACTAAAGAAGAATTTGTCGATATAAACAAGTTTAGCAGTAGGCCTCTGGCACTAAATTAAAATCTGTCAATGTCAGATTTTCATGTTTTAAATAATGAAATAATGTCGTGTCTGTATATTTTATTTTTAATTAATTTCAGTACAATTTTGATTTCATCATTACAATTTTGATCAATTTTAATTTCAGTACAATTACAATTGATTTCATCCATGTAATTAGTAAAGCTGTCTTGCTTACAGTCATAAGAATACCTTTAAAACATTATGCGAAGTGTAAGCAAAACGAGTACGACACACAGTTTTACTAATTATCGATGTTTTCTGTATTTCTATATATCAAATGAATGATTTTTCTTTAGAAATAAAGCTTTCAAAATAGTTCCGCGGGAATCCTTACTGCATTGTTTAAAAAACAGTTATTTTTTAGGCCTTGCAGTTTTCTGATAGGGCTACATAAAGTATTGTATATATATATATATAAATAAAATTATATAAATATATATGTATCAGTTTTGAGATTTTTCTTAAAAACAAAAAACATTTTTAAGGTGTTACCACGTTGCAAAATACATTAAATGTTAAATAGTGTAACGTCTACCAATAGTTGGAAAGTATTAATAATCTATGGTAACCGCATAATTAATTTTGTTTTGTATATGCATATGATAGAATTGATATTTAATGTATATTAGAATACAAAACAATCAAATTTCAGAAGTTTTTCCAATAAAAATTTTATTTTTGTTTATAATTTAAAAGCCAAGGGCAAAAATATGTTTTTTCGATGATATAAAGCGAAATCACATTTTCTTTTAAATAAATGCACTTTTAGTATGCTTGTTGAGTAGTTTCAATGTTTTGAATGAGTAATCGTATATTAGTATATTTTCCCTTATATAAGTGTTTATATATATATATATATATTTTTGAACGATACACATGTGTATATAAATAAGAAGAAGAAGTAAAAAAAAAGTTTGTTGACTAAAATTTCCATATTTATTTCTCGAGTCAAACATTTTCGCATATGATTTGTGTGAATGGAATTAAATTCATAGTTTGAATAACAACAATAAAAATATTGCATATATATATAAATTTTAATGTTTTTTATTGGTTTCTGGAACAAACAGTCAAAAAACCTTTAATGCTCTGTGCATATTACGGAAGTTGTATGTAATTTCTAAATGTTTGTAGTATTGTCGATTCAGCAATTGACAAATAAACACTTTATTGTTCCTCATTGTACAATATCACAGATAAAATGATTTTATGATGGTATGAATGTTATTGAATGGCATACTTCTAGACAAATGCACATAATGATGTTTGTCAAATCATATGAAATATTGAATCATATATTAATAATTGTGTTTATCTGTCAGAAATACTTTTGCGAATTCAAAATATTAAAAGATAAACACTTTTCATATCCATAATTTACAATGATTTCATGATTACAATAAAAAATAGTTTTACATTTTTTAGACGAATACCTGTACAAAATTACAATTTTCAGCAAAATTACTTATTGACCATGGAGTATTAGGCAATTTGTCCCAGAGCAATTCATCATTTAAAACACATAGCACTATAGTATGTATGTATATTATGTAGCACTATATTGTGTACAGTCGGTAACAAAATTATCTGAATGCTAGCAAAAATTCCTATATAAAAAAAGTAGAGTTAATAATGTTTTGTTAAAAAAATCTTTGACGAATCATGATCTTAGACTGACTAAGACAATGATTCGACAAGGAATTATTTAACAAAACAGTATTAAATATACTTTTTTTTACATAGGAATTTTTGCTAGTGTTCGGATACTTTTGTTACCGACTGTATGTATGCTATTTACATTACATAATACTTCGGAAAGTTCATTTATTGAAGTTTGAAAACCAAACTTTATTTCGTTACAGATACGAAAAAAAAAAAAAAAAAAAAAAAAAAAATTAAAACTAAATATTTAAAATACTTATTAATTAATTAATTATTAATTATTTATTTAAATTACTTTTATTAATTGTTGACAAATAATCAAAATAGTAAATTCAGCATGTACCAAATTATTTAATAGGATAATTCTTACTACAAATGTCGTAGTATGAAACGATATTTTTTCAGTTGATTAAATGCATAAAATAAATCAAATGTAAACAATGAATAAGATAAATGATGAATAGCTGTAAATTGTAGGTACTTATTGTAATTTTTCTTGTTATATTATAATTTTTTATATATTATAATTTTACAAACAATAAATTTAAAAAAAAATTATAATAATTTCTGTAAATTAATTTGTAAAATATTATTATTTAAAATAACCTATTAAATAATTTAATTAACTAACCCCTTAGCTAATCTTTTAAAAATTTGGTACATATCAAATTAATCATTTTGATTATTTTTCAATATATTTAATAAAAGTAATTTAAACATTTCACATAAGAGAAGTTTTTAATTGTTTAATAATTGTTTAATAAGTTTTTTAATCGTGAAGTTTTTAATGTGTTCATTTAGAGCGCAAATGCAAAAAAAGAAAACAAAAAATAGAAAACTCTCTCTTTTTATTTAATTTTTTTTTATTATTATTTTTATTTATTTATTATTATTTTTATTTATCTAGCACCTTATCTTTCTGAATCAAATTGCATGAACTAAGCAGTTTTCCAAGCACCAGACCTAGAAAAATGAAACAAAATTTGGTAGATGCCAAAATCTTTTAAATTTTCAGTTTTTTATTATTTATTTATATTAAAATAGAAATATTCTCTGCTATATCAGGCTAAAAAGTAACTTACTGGTTTAATCGATATTCGTTAGTGCTGTTGTAACTACGTAGGTATAAAAGTATCAAAGTTTCCAGTTCAATTTATACAAAATGAAAGGTTCGCGAATCTTTTCGATTTTGACTCTCATATAAATAAATAAATTATAATCTCCTGTAAATTATACATTTTAACCTATTTTATAGTTTTTCTCAGCTTCTATTGGATGCAGATGAATGAAATATTGTTACGATATTCCTATAAGGTTTTCACTGGATAAGAAAATTTTGATTTGATGCCAATAACCAATTTTTATAAAAGTCCAAAGTGTACATTTTCCGGGTCAAATTTTGACAAATAAAGATTCCTAATACAATTTCCTTTATAAATTTTCTTCATTCATACATTTTTTCACCTTTTGTTAATAACGATATAAAATTTGATTAAAAGCGTATTTCTAGTTTGTAAGAAATTGGTTCTTGAATATGTTAGGTTTTCCAATTCAAATACCTTACATCCAGATTTTCCCTTGCATTCCTTAATAAGTAATCTTATTCTTTGTGAATTATGTGAATAAATCAATATGTTACATATTAGAATCTTTATAGACTTTTCTGGTTATTGATGATATTTGAGTAGTAAATATGTTTAATGAGACTTTTATATATCAGATATATTACAATAAATCTAAAACTCACCACAGATAACTTAAATTTAATGAAATATTAGAAAGGAAGGTAAACTTTATTTCATTTTTACTTTATTATTTTTATTTATCTCAGATAACATATATTTCCATATAAACACCATAGTGAAGTAATATACTACAATAAATAAACACGTATTAAAAAAAAAAAGAAAGAAAGAAAAGAAAAAGAGCGAAATATTTATTTTACAGTTATAGAATTTTCATAAAATATGTGACAAGATATGCAATCATACACAAATGTATCTAAAATAGTGTAAAATGGTACATTTTGAAATACATGTGGAATAAGAATCGTTAAGATACATTTTAATCATAACAAAAAATTACAACAATGTATATACAGGGTAGGGCAAATAAAAGTGGCCCGGACTAGTACATAATATTGAATGGGAATGATTGACGCGCACACCACGTGATCGAAACTGTATCCTATCTTACTGCTGGCTGTGTCATTGTGAATTAATCAGTGCAAATGTGAAGATGGTATTTACAGTGCAACAGGATGTGTTCGTTGTTGAAAGTTCCGTTAAAACAAATTCGTGGAAAGAGTGTTGTCACCTGATCTGTCAACTTGCGATTGCTTTTTGTGGGGAACCTTCAAGTCTAAGGTGTATCGCAATAACCCTACTAGTCTTCTAGAACTGTAGCAGAGCATTTCTGATTAGAATGCAGCAATTCCAGAAGTCTAGCTCTGATATGCCTTCTTCAACTTGCTGACCAGGACGCAAAATGTCCCAAGAGATGAATGGTTGTCATTTTCAACATTTGCTATAGACAAATTAGCGAATTAGTATTTCTTTTCCTTTGCTGTGTTTCTTTGTAACCTGGAACTCTGTTCTACGGGACACTTTTATTTGCCCCACCCTGTATAACTCAATTCAGTATTTAAAACAATATTATGATATTCATCTTATTCAAAAGTGCGTAAAATTTAAGAAAACAGGACATAGGCATAGATAAAAGAAGAAAGGAAAATAATGAAAAGAATAAATAAAGGTGTATATTTGGTAAATAAACTTATAAAAACTCCTTTCCTATTAAAAAAGCACGATTCGTCAATCTGCACATAAGAAAATGGGTTTTCTTAAAATAGGCATCTTTTGTCTTAAACAGTTCAAACATAATTCAAAAATTTCATAATCTAGATAAAATTAGTGCCAGTACTTCTCAATCACATTTTTTTTATATACAAAAAAAAAAAAAAAAAAAAAAAAAAAAAAAAAAAAAATCTACATTTATTTACTAAATCCTATTGTAAAACATATTTTTACGGAAGAATATCTATTAACATAAAAGTAAATTAAACATTTGCATAGGTATAATTCTAGATTTCGTAAAATATTAACAGAATAATTTAATGTATATACCTTGAAAACGCAATGGAACATTTTTAAATAACTATACAGACGAGAAAAGAGATAACAACTACACTTCAACACTGAATTCTTTAGTATCAATCATAATTTTATGGAGTTTAATTATCAGAAAATTAAATTAAAATATTTTTTCTATGTATAATTGCATATTTTATAAAACATTTCTGATTAAGATAAATAATAGGTATTAACTCAAGACATAATGTTCTTTATCAGTTTAATGAAAAGATAAACTGTGTTGTCATTAGGAAAAAAATAACTGTTCTGTATGGTGCTAAATATTGAAATAAATTTTATTTATTGTGCATTTTATTGATATATGTGTCTTTCCTTAAGCATGCATAGCTTAATATAAGTTTCTCCTGATAGAACGATCAATGTGGCTAATTAAATTCAATGGTCAACGTTCACATATTAAATTAAATAACACGCCTTTAATCTTGTCTAACTCGGCGAATCATTGTTCTTTTATATTTGAATAAAAATCGGATAGATAAATTCTTCAAATAGTAATTTTTGAGATACTAATAAAAAAAGAGCAATATCTGAAATTTTTCCACGAGACGAACGTTTTTTTTTTATTATATTTCGTAGAAATTTTATTTGATGCAAAATTTACTTACATATTTCAGTAAAACCATTTTAAGTATTAAACAAAACTTTCTAATAAAATTGTTTGCGCAAATTTTCTTGATTATTTTATTAGAATCCAGATGGTTATTAATACCAGCACTATAAATCACATTTATTCATATTTGAATAAAAAGGACACATGTAAATTCTTTAAACTGCAATTTCAGAAATATAAATTAAATATAAATAAGTAAACATATATATATATATATATATTGTCAAACGCTATGTTTCTGAAACAAAAGAATATTTTTCCATAGGATATATTTAGTATAGGACGTTTTTTCCCCCTTTTTCTGTCGCAGTTTTTGAATTATTAAAGGAAGCTTTCCAATAGTGTGAAAATTTGTTCTAAAATTTTCTTAGATTTTTGATTATAATAAGTTCTCTAGTAGAAAATTAAAAAATCGTTCCGTACTCTATCAAGAATTATTTTATAAAATTTTGGGTCTTTTATTCAGTTGCAAATAATAACAATCTCAAAGAAGAAAAAATCTTGCAGAATTAACAACTAAAAAAATTATTTGAAATCCACGTAATTTCAGTACCAATTTCTACACGGGTAATAATACGTTATAAACATACAGTAATAAATTCCGAAATTATAAACTGTTTTAACTAGTGACTCGGCCTGATTATTTTCATTATAAAATTATTTGTAAAAAAAAATAAAAAAAAAAAAAAAAAAAAAAAAAAAAAAAAATCATATTATAATAATAAATTTACTTTTAAAATAAAACTAAATCCCATGATAATATATATATATATATATATATATATATACAGTAAGACCCCGCTGTTTCATTTAGCGCTGTTTCGGTTTAGCGCTCTTTTATTTCCCCTGTGGATTCCCCGAAATTGCTCGCAGCAGTACAGGAATTCCCTGAAATTGTGCATCCGCTCTTTTGCATTACGCTCTACTTTGATGGAACGTATCCCCCGCGTTAAGCTGGGTCTTACTGTATATATATATATATATATATATATATATATATATTCATATATATCTATATATACATATACTCATTATTTCAGTTTTGGATCCTTATTTCTTGAAAAAAAAAATACTTGACCGTAGAAAAATAAAAGGCATTAAGCAAGATTTTTCAAAATTTCGAGATTACGGTAAAAAAAAAAAAAAAAAATACTATCTAAGATATACTAGGTGTGGATGTATAAAAGCCTTTACCTGTATGACTAAAAGTTTTTTATAACTCTATATTCTAATTTATACACAAATATATTTTTTACAGTTCTGTGCTTTTTGACTTATAGCAAACTAAGTGCAAACTAATTCACTATGAACTTGGTTTATACATAATAAAAAAATAATTTTGTGAAATAATATTTCACATGGGAATTGCTTTTTTAAATATATATATATATATATATATAGTATACATATACATATATTGTAACATAGTGTGAGATTTTGTATAATTGCTTAAAGCTTCACTTGAAATTATATATATAAAGAATAATAATAAAAGCATATTTTACGGCACAGATATTCTTAAGTTACCATGAATTTATTATATATATTCTATAATTTTAGAAATTAGTCTTTTTTAATTAATATTTAATTTCTAATATGTCAAAAACTATATTGTTAGTCTCGAGTAAAAAAAAAAAAAAAAAAAAAAATCATTATATTATTTAACGTAAGAAATTCAGATTACAATTCTTTTTCTTCTTTTTACATTTTTTTACTATATTACTTTTTTTATGTTTACAGAATACAACTTCTCCCAAAAGTGCTGCTATAGATGTAACATATCATGCTAAAAGAATTATAAATGCGGGGGCAACGTCCGTAAGTGCTATGCTTCTTTTACCTGTGTTTTCATTCTTGTGTTTCAATAAATAATGCAATTGATTCAAAAATCTCATGTCTAGTATGTATTTAAAATAAAGGCCTGAAGCCATAAACTTATGTACAAACGTATCTACCAAGTTTTTACAACAGAAATCTTTCCGGATAAACATTGTAATGAGATGACCGAAAGTACGAACATCCGCAACAAATTTGTTTCCCACTGAGAGGATTTCAGCATTTTCAGAATCTGAAATGAAAGCAAGATTTTTACTGCCTGTTTCATTAAAAAAGCTTTTTGAAATATGATAATTATAACTCAAGTTATTTTTTAAAAGATCATTTCTTATAATTTAAAATATTTTATTTTCTTATTTTGTGAATAACTCGAACGCGTTATATCCTGGTGTAGCTATGCAGTGATATTCTCACTTACTTACAGCATCTGCCAATTTTGACCAGTCAGTGATTTTGTTGACTGGAGGGATTGCAAGAAAGGAAAGAAATACGGAATTATAAATCAAGCCCAGAAACATAGCTCCAACAATCCATGCGTAAATTAGAATCTTTCCCGATATAAAAGAAAGCTTCAAGGATGAATTTTGTTTTAGTAGCACAGCAAGATAATGAATCGAAATTGTATCTAATGAGTATTTCGGTTTAAATATGAAATAACTCAAAACACACGTCGCAATTAAAAATGTTATAAGAGTAATCCAAATAGAAGGCGATAATATTTTGAAAATTCCAAAGATTTCTGGTTTGTATTCAGGTTTTCTAGTTACAAAAGTGTAATAGAGCATTTCAAATGGATAAGAATACTCCCAAAATTGTAGATTTTCCTCATAAAAGTGATGCCGTTCTGTTTCAATATCAATTTCTGGTTGATTTAGATCATCAATATACACTCTTAGTGATCTGTTACGCACAAATAGATTTCCAAGTTCAAAAGGAATTAACGAAACCTTATCGAATTTTTTTGAAAATGTAAAATAGTCTTTGAGCACAATTAGTAATCTTGGGGAAAGATGTCTTCCCTTCGCTAAATAAGCTTCAATTTCTTCTTGAGAAAGATTCAATAATAGGTAGTTCGAATATGCAAGAAATCCCAGTTTAACCACTCCAGGGTATACCATATTGCTATATATGATTTCCAAATTTTTTAATGAATAGAATGCATAATAAAATAAAAAGATTGAACTCTCTCAAAGAAAGTAAATCAGCGGCAAAGCATAAAAAACTTATACATAAAAATTAGAAAATCATCATGTCCAGACGAGTAAACCAACCGTTTTTATAATGTCCCCTAAAATACAGAAGTACCACCAAGAATTATTACTTACAAACTTTGAATAAACACCATAAAATGCAAAAAACTCGCAACAATTGTTTCGGGTCGAAAAAACACACGACCCTTCATCAGGCGAACAAAGTAAGCACGAGTGCTGCAGTCAAAGCGGCAACGCACAAAATTGTTTAAAATGAAAAGAAAAAGTTTATAAAGTAGAAACTAAATATAGCTACTGGTGTGAGTAGAATTGTACAAAACAACAAGGAAATAAATAAATGAGTGAGATTAAACATATAACAATCTAAGGATAACAAAAATTAAACTAAAATCTAAGTTACGTGAGTAATTTCCAAGCATCAGAGAAGAAAGGAGTGGAAGAAATATCATTAACAAGATTTTTCGAATTTTTAAATATGTAAAATGCTTCATGAATATCCAAATGGGAGGAACAGACAGGAGATGAAATTATGTTAGTTTTGGAAAAATCAAAACGATGACCTTGAGACCAGCAGTGGGAAGCAATAGAAGACTTGGTAATCTCTTCATTCGTAATGAAGAGATTACCAAGTCTTCTATTGCTTCCCACTGCTGGTCTCAAGGTCATCGTTTTGATTTTTCCAAAACTAACATAATTTCATCTCCTGTCTGTTCCTCCCATTTGGATATTCATGAAGCATTTTACATATTTAAAAATTCGAAAAATCTTGTTAATGATATTTCTTCCACTCCTTTCTTCTCTGATGCTTGGAAATTACTCACGTAACTTAGATTTTAGTTTAATTTTTGTTATCCTTAGATTGTTATATGTTTAATCTCACTCATTTATTTATTTCCTTGTTGTTTTGTACAATTCTACTCACACCAGTAGCTATATTTAGTTTCTACTTTATAAACTTTTTCTTTTCATTTTAAACAATTTTGTGCGTTGCCGCTTTGACTGCAGCACTCGTGCTTACTTTGTTCGCCTGATGAAGGGTCGTGTGTTTTTTCGACCCGAAACAATTGTTGCGAGTTTTTTGCATTTTATGGTGTTTATTCAAAGTTTGTAAGTAATAATTTTTACAACGCCAGTTTTGTGATGCTTCTTTATTAAACCACCAAGAATGATTATTTTAAATCGAAATATCTCATTTTTGTAAATAATACATAAAGAGTAATAAATTATAGAATGCTCTATTGATCAGTGGTATAGTTTTAAAAAGTCTAATAATATGTAATTTATCTAAAAAAAGAAAAAAAAAATTATATTTCATGTTCTAATCATAAAATGCTATTATGAAATATTGTATGCAATCAAAAATACAAAAATGTTTATCCCAAACGTACTGCTTTTGATAAGGCAATTTTAAAACTTAAATTTACCTTCAAAATTGCATTCTATAACAATATATAAAATTTCTGAATTATGTATTTTTGAAAATATAAATTATATTTTGCATAAACTTGCGATTAATGGGTTTATATGAAAGCAGATATCATTTAAAATGTAAATTGGATTCTTGTTGCAAATACCGCGCATGAAAATTTTATGATTAAAAAATGTATATATCATTACACGTTAGCTTTAATCTGAATATATGCTATATTATTGTGAATAAAAGTACAACGAAATTTAAAAAAAAAAAAAAAAAAAAAAAAAAAAAAGTTTTTTTATATAATTTAAGATAAGTCAGATATTTTCATGTGTGTGTTATTATTATTATTATTATTTAAATATCTTTTTCATTAAGTTCTAATTCCTTTTAACACTTTCCAACAAACTTAAAAAAAATATTTAAAGCTTTTGTTTGTCTGTCTGTGATCTAACTCCAGTAAATATTCAAGTATTTCCTTGTAAATGACATATAATATTCAAGTACACTATAGAATGTTTCCAATTCAAATTGGGATAAATACCAGAAATAGTTTATTTACAGGGACCCCCGAAATAATTTCAAAGTATGGAGATCTATGAGAGGTATTTCTGCTAATTTTTTTTTTTTTTTTTTTTTTTTTTTTTTTTGTGTATGCAAATAATAACAAATTTGACATTTATCAATTGCATGAAAAAAAAAAGAATATATAGTATGATTAGCATTATGGTTTACAGGACCACACAAAAATACTCAGATACATTTGCGAAGAAATCGCTTCTGTGTCTTCCTCATTCCTCTTTTTACTTGCCAAGTAATCAATAAATAAAGTACAGAGATAGTTTTAAACTTCACAGAAAAAATTTAATTGAAGCTGTTAATTCAGGGAAGACATAAGACTGCTTGTTTGGGAACTCGTAAAATATTAATGACCAATTCTCTCACTCAAATATAAGCAATAAATTATTTTACTCTCCAGCACGTAATAAAAGTCAGTGACCGGCATGTTCATTTCACCATAAATAATAATTGAATTAATATTACCCATACCTTGAAAGCGACATTGGCGG
>CAWVNO010000365.1:130000-210000 GCA_963930645.1 Salticus scenicus
ACTAAATTATCGATCTGAAATTGGGGAAGATTACACCACTCAGCAAGCAATGCTCTCCGAAGTTCTGGTGCACATGTAGCAGGTGGTTGACGGGCTGCAACTCGTCGGCAAAGCATGTCCCACACATGCTCTATCGGATTCAAGTCAGGTGATAATACTGGCCATTCCATACGAGGGATATCCTCAGATTGTTGGCGTTCGTTTACAATGTTTGCACGGTGAGGACGGGCATCGTCATCCATAAACACAAATTCTGGTAGCATGTCACACCTAAACAAACGTACATGTTGTTCCAGAATGATATCCCGATAAATTTCGCCTGTCATGATTCCGATTTGAACATGCAGATCCTTTCTGCAGTCCAGTATGACTCCAACTCAAACGAGCACTCCTGCACCACGGTAACAGTTTCGTTCAATGATATCATGATGGTAACGGGTACCTGGCGTTCTCTATATGAAATTCCGACGTGTATCAGACTGTAAGCTAAACCTGGACTCGTCGGAAAACATCACACCAGCCCACTGTGCCGCATTCTACATTGCATGTTCTGTACTCCAAGCAAACCGCTGGCGACAGTGCATTGCCGTGAGCGCAACACATCTGACAGGTCTCTGAGCATATAGACAAATATCTCCCAAACTTCTGTACATGGTTTGCCTTTAAACTGTGGTACCCGTAGCTGCAGATAGCTGACGAGACAGGTCTGATGCAATGCTTCGTCTGCTTCTTTTGGCAAATACTGCCAAATGCCGGTCGTCATTCGGCGTTGTAACTGGGGGCCAACCAGTACTGTAACGTCGACTAGTATTTCCATCATTTTGGAATCGTTTTCAAAGCCTAGAGATGACACTTTGGATGATTCGAAGTTCCTCCGATACTTCTATCTGAGTACGCCCTCATTCCAGTCGGATATATCTACCACGTAAAAAGTCATATACATGCGTCCTCTGTGTCGTAACTATTTAGTTGTGGCACGGAACATCTTACAGAACGCTTGCAAGCAATTTTCCTTCTTCGATTCCATTCCTTATCTAGCTTTTCTTTTAAAAATTTCAGAATTTTTTTTCACATTTTTTTATATCAGCAAGATATATATTTTTAAAGCACTTTGTAATACATTATTTACCAATTAGTATTTGGACACTTTCGAATTTAGAAGTTTTGTCAAATATCTAGGAAAGTTGTTTAGGAATTATTTGTAACTTTGGTAGTTTAACGAATATGTTATACCTCATATATTTCAGCAAAAATTGTGTCTTGAAGAGGAAAAGCGGACCAGTAAAAAAATTAAATAAACGTCAAAATGTTTTAGATCACCCAGTATAAACTTATGCTTTAAATCCATTTTGGCTGTGGCATGTAATTACGTTGATTTTTCTGATTATCTGTCTAAATTTGTATGATGCTACATAGAGATATAACATTCTTTTCTTTTTTTTTTTTTTTTTTTGAAGAAAAAAACCCCTTTTTTAATTGTAACACGTAAGGTATTAGACCCAGTGTAACTAAAATTTAAGAAAATTTAGCATTTTATATTAGATAACGCAAACTGCAATCAAAATTCTGAAACATTCAATGCCTTACGAAATATTAGCATTTTTATTAAATAATCTTTAACGGCACATGCGCTAGCTTTAAAAAAAAAAAAAGAAATTCATTCGCTAAATTTAATAGTCAAAAGTATTGAGAAACTTATTTAAAAACACAAAACATATATCGTGTGAATTCAAAAAGTTATGAAAGATTAAATGCACAGAATTTCAGTTCACTCAGATTAAAAGCTATTTTATGGGAGATTTTACTCACATTTATTTTTTGATCCAATCATTGCCCAATAGTAATACAGTGTCCACCAATTGTAAATAAATGTTGTCAAATTCCCCTATTATATTCCTTTTTACTTCTATATACTACAAAGTATGAGGAAGCTTTGTAATACTGATTTGCAAAATAGATTTTGTATTTCGCATGGCTCAAAAATGAATGATTGTAGAATGTTGCAAATTTATATGTGTGACTGTCATGATGTCGAATTGTACACCTGCAGCTTTGGTTTTAATACGAGTTCCCGTTTTAGAGATATCTATGACTTTACATGATTTTTCGTGACGTCTGCAGTTACGTTTGTTTCTGTATATGTATTTCACACGAATCAAAAACGGTTGGACGTAGAATGTTGCAAATTGGTATATAGGTTTGTTATTACATCTAGCTGTGCACCTACCTTTTTGGACATTCTGTGAGTTTCTGTTTTGGAGATATTTAGGAAACTTATATTCATAATGACCAAAATACAAAGGTTTTGGACAGTATAGTATATGACCTACCATCTTACAGATTTGAAAGGAAGATAATGATAGAACCCGTAATAATAGTGTTATGAAGGTTGACGACATTTTATCGTGTATAAAATGATTTTTTAAGACAGAAACAGGTTCTAGTCGACGAATGGACTTCATTAAATGAATATTCAGCCAGTAGATAAAATACGTAATGGTATATATATATATATATATATATTAAAGTTATAGACATTTGTGTGTGCGGAAAGTAATTCTTAAAGACATAAGCAGGTTCTAGACGACGAATGCTTTTCATTTAATGAATATCTAACCTTTAGAGACTAAAATGATAATGACACAAAACACTGTCGAAATTTTAGCATGTAGAAAGAAATACTTACAGAAGTGAGCAAGTTCTATTCTAGGAAGTTACTTTATTTAATTAATATTCTATAAACACTTGAATAAATCTCTCTTTTGTGCTACCAGAATCAATAATGAATTAATATTATTAAAGCAATGCAGTGAAATGGTCATTTTCTACTAAATAAATCAAATAAACATTGTTAAATACACTACAGAGCGCAAATTTTGCTAAATCAGGAACAACTGAATATTTAGAAGTCTGAATGAAATTTGAATTCATCAAGAGTATTGTCAGTGGTTTATGAAATTCTCATTTTCATCTTCGTGGAAATGAAAAAAAAATCCTCTGTTGTAATACTGTAAGGTAAGGGGAGGATTCCGTAAGAAATTCGTAAATAAGAGTTGCGAGGAATCTTCGGCTAAGAGTCACTACTCTACTGAAGAAGGTATTCTACGAAATAAAGTAAGTTTCAGATTTTGCGAACTGTAGAAAGAATTAGAATAAAGTGGTAAGAAGTCAAATGACGTAGAAAATGCAAATTAATTGGAAAAGTATAAAAGGGGTATTAAAGTGATGCTTAGAGTTCTGCGAGGTTCTGCGGAGTCTGGTGAGGTGAGAAGGGGTTTTTTTTGAGAAGTTTAAGATTTTTAAAAAGTGTTAAAGAGTTTGAAGGAATTTTACGAGGGGAGAGAGGATAGTCAAGGTCGCTCGGATTATAGTGAGGTATAAGTAAAGCTTCACGCCGTTAAGTTGCCAGAAGTATACGGGTAATATAAAACCATTTATCATACTTGAATTAAATATATATATATATATGTTATATTTTATAATACAGTTAAGAAGTAGCCTCATTTCCCCACTTAAGAGACTTAATTAAATATTTATTTGTTAAATTAATCAACGAAGTCTTGGTGTTTATTCTCTTACACTTACAGCTGGTTAAATATGGAAAACGGAGGTGCCACCTTATCAGTAGGGTGCCACGACTCGTCGTTACAGTGGCGCCCAACAAATTTCGATACCCCTCCCTCGAGAGTTTATTTTACTGGATCAGGTAACATAAATAACTTTTTTGATAAATTGGAAGAGTATTTTATTGTTAATAAAATTAAAGATGAGGACAATTTTTCACTATTGAAATATAGCTTAAAGGGGGATGCAAAGATTTGGTTTAACACCATAGCATCGAGAAGTTGAAGTGAAAATCCTACTTATGAGGAATTGGAAAGAAAAATTAAAGATGCATTTTTATACGTAGTAGATAAAACAAAATTACGTCAAGAATTGTATAGCCGCCGTATGTCCTTCTACGACAAGTCTACATCCTTTCTATTAAGAAAATTGGAGATTATCAAGCGCCTTGGAATGCAATTGTCCTTTGCAGCTGTGTTAGAGATAATAAATGCACTTCTAACAATACCCCTGCAAGATTTTTTAGAAATGCATACATTAAACTCATATGACACGCTCTTTCAAATTTTGTGCAAATATGAACAGCGGCATTTTTCTGGAGCGCATAGAGGAAAGTACGAGCATGATCGAAATTATTCCCCCCCTCAAAAATTTGATTGTGATTAGGCTGAGAGAAATGAAAGTATACAGCGCCCTAAAAACTTTCAGCGCAATTTTCCTCGAAATAATTTTCAGCATAACAATGCATATCAACTTTTACCGCTCAGGAATGCATATAATCAAATTGCACAAGAACAGCCAGAACACCCTAAAAATCAAACAGTTAGACTTGGCAGTATTTCGATTAATCCTATGAACTGGTCACCTTCATCATTGTGGACCGTTCATTTTAGAAAAGCTAAGGATGTTAAATTACCCGCATCAGAGAAACCCGTTATCAAAGAAAATGAAAATATGCCAAATTGTTGTACTAGTACATACCCTGTTGACAAAATTGACAGTTGTGTAAAAATCTCTGACATTAGTAAGGGTGATTTTAACATTGAAAATTATGTAGATGATGACGATGATATTTTGGGAGGAAATTCTAGTAATAAAAAGTGTCAAATTGATGGAAGTTCCGAAATTGATAAATGTAATTGTGAAAGTGAGAATAATTTGGAAGATGCAGTTGATATTTTTAAAGAAAATTTTGATAATTTTAAAGAGTGTAAAAGTGATAAGATTTCTGAAAATACCGATGTTAAAATGAAATGTATACCTAATATTAAGCAGTTTAAATGTATGAATGGGGAAATTGTCAAAGTTTGCACTAAGTTTGCTGACGTTAAGAGTAATATTTGCGAAAAACCTATAACATTTAACTTGAATAACTTCTGTTTAAACGGAATTTCAATGGACAAACTTGGATTAGATGATTTGCGACACGAATTAAAAGTCGGCGATTGCATTAAATTTAACTGTTTTGAAATGCATAATGATTTAAAAATAAAGCGGCACAAAATAACAATGATATGGAAAGATTCCCTACCCGACTTTTCAAATAAGTTAAACCCAAAGAAATTTGCTCGGAAAAATAAATTGTCTCGGAATATAATGCATGACAAATTTTGTAACAAAAATATGGATAGAAAGTTTAATAAGGTTGTTAAAAATAAAGTACAGGACTGCCATGAAAGAGGACATTTTTCTGTAAATTCAAATGCGCCAAAACGTAATAAAACTAAAATGACTCTTTTTGAAAAATCAGCTGACAGTTTAAAGCCTCCCCCCACTAGAAAAAACTTATTTCGGGCATATTCAATAGGAAATATTAAGTTACAACGCAGGTACCATATTCCATTATTTAAACGCTGCAAAAAAACTTGTGCTGTTCTTAATTCACCTTGTATTTTGCCAAGTAAAAAAGCAGAGACAACTATGGAAAAAAGAAAGCGCCCTTCTTCAACTAGAAGCTGCGACGTCTCCAGCTATCGACCAAGGAAAAGGTCTAGGCAGATATTTCAAGCCCAACGAAGCTCAGAGTCCGTCACCCCTCCTTATGCCTCCAGCACAGAAGGGACCTTCATCTGCACATCTAGGAAAAAAGGAAAGCCCCCTTCAGCCTGTTTTAATCTCAATGCCTTGGAGGATGAGTTCACAGCTACCAGGAATTCCTATTAGTCCACGTTAGTCTTCACCTGATGTCTAAAATCAAGTCATATTAATCAGGTGATATTGTTCTGTTATTTTACTTTTTGCTTTAGAGTATGTTATTTTGTCTGGAGCTTAATGAGAGAGACAGTGGACATATGAAAAATTTTTGTGAATATAAACTTTTCAAGAAAATTTAAATTGAACAGCATTTTTTACTTAGTCTTCTTCTATAGTATGAATATTTTGTATATATATCAAGATATAATATAATTCATTTATTACAGCCATCATCTGTAGAAAACGGTGAATCTTAATTGTTTTACTTTAAAATGTATAAGATTGTTTCGAAGTTTAAATTTATTGTACGAAATTTTTTGAATATTCATTTCTGTAATTTTATGCTTGAGTAAACTCGGTTAAAATGTAACAAGCGCTATATTTTAGTGATATTGAAATTTTTTCAGTGTAACATTCTTCACTGATATAATTAATCACTAACCTAATATTTTTAACTTAGGCAAAGTTTTCTTTTACGCTTAAAAGTCAGCGAGTTTAAAAAGAGGGGGAAACTTTGTTTCTAAAGTATTTAGTTTTAACTATGGTTATCTATATAAGATTTAAATTTGTGATCAATGTATATGGAAGCTGACTGCTAATGCTTCCTAATTTCAATATTCTACTGTCAAAGCAATCAAAATCTGTATAATGCAATTGCGTGCAAGTCTGGCGAAAACGATGTTTTCAAGAAATATGTGGAGAATGAAGATTTTTCATTGTAAATTTGATAATTTTTGAGTTTTTTATCATTGTTCATATTTTTCCCAGCAAATGCCGGGATGAATTGTGACCATATTGTACAATGGGGCTACTTAAAAAAAAAAAACTAGGTTAAAAAAAAGTTTCAAAATAAGAGTTTCATTACAATTTTTGCACTTTTGCATTTCGTTTAAATTTCTAAAAGTGCGCGTTAGATAAAATTTGTTCTAGTTTACTATTTGATAATTAGGCTTCTAAATATCTACAATTTTTTTTTTAGGTTAAAATTGAAATATACGAAGATTAATTAGATTGGAGCTAACATTTAAATTTATTGAGAATCGTAGATTTAATTAAATTAGTAGTTTAAAATAAGCGTTTTAATTTCGATGCGGTATTGTGATGTAAGATTATTTTTTGCTATTTGCAAGTTTAGCGATGATTTTTGTTAATTTAACAATAAATATCGGTAGTTTAAAATAATTTAGATGGGTGTAGTTAAGTTAAAAAAAGTGATATTTTGTAATGAGATATTAAATGTATAAAAGGAAAGATTCTTATTGTATGTTCGGAAATTTTTTTCGGAGACTCGCGCAAGAGTCTCCTCACAAAATTTTTTTCCAAAGGAGGGAGCTGTAAGGTTAGGGGAAGATTCCGTAAGAAATTCGTAAATAAGAGTTGCGAGGAATCTTCGGCTAAGAGCCACTACTCTACTGAAGAAGGTATTCTACGAAATAAAGTAAGTTTCAGATTTTGAGAACTGTAGAAAGAATTAGAATAAAGTGGTCAGAAGTCAAATGACGCAGAAAATGCAAATTAATTGGAAAAGTATAAAAGGGGTATTAAAGTGATGCTTAGAGTTCTGCGAGGTTCTGCGGAGTCTGGTGAGGTGAGAAGGGGTTTTTTTGAGAAGTTTAAGATTTTTAAAATTTCTTAAAGAGTTTGAAGGAATTTTACGAGGGGAGAGAGGATAGTCAAGGTCGCTCGGATTATAGTGAGGTATAAGTAAAGCTTCACGCCGTTAAGTTGCCAGAAGTATACGGGTAATATAAAACCATTTATCATACTTGAATTAAATATATATATATATATATATATATGTTATATTTTATAATACAGTTAAGAAGTAGCCTCCTTTCCCTACTTAAGAGATTTAATTAAATATTTGTTAAATTAATCAACGAAGTCTTGGTGTTTATTCTCTTACACTTACAGCAGGTTAAATATGGAAGACGGAGGTGCCACCTTATCACTAGGGTACCACGACTCGTCGTTACAATACTGTATAGAAAAAAGCACGTAAAGGTACAGGCAAGTTCTAGTCTACAATCTTCAACAATAACTCTTCTTTTTTTTTTAGTCTTGTGAAACATTTACAGAATTTTAAAAAAAAGTTAGTTCTGCGCTATTAATCAATCAATTTTTCCGGAAATCTCCAGAAATCTGGACTTCTTTTAAGCTACAGCTTCTAAAGTTGGAAACCTAAAACTAATTTTTTTTTCACCAAATTCGGTGGCCAAATTGCAAAATTCGACGTCCAGTCGTCAAATTCAATATATTGAAAAGTGAAAAAATCTACGCTGGCTACTAACAGGGTGGTTTGGCGAGATTAACGATCAAATATGGCGGAAAACATTGTTTCAAAATATCCAAAAATTTATTCTCAATTTTAACTAAGTTAATTGTCTTGTTAAAATTTATCATTTCTCGCCACTAATTTTTTGCCAAAGAGAGCACAACTGAGCCGTATATACTCGAAAGACTTTCTTTGAACTCTAATCTTTGCATAGGCCATTGACAGATTCTGTAACAAACCGTTGAGTACTAGTTCTGAAAAAAAAAAAAAAAAAAAAAAAAAAAAAAAAAAAACTACTCTACTTGTCTCGGCAGTATGCAAAATCCGATTATCGCGACTTCTATCGTTGGGGTAGCATGTATTAATTTATTTATTTTAATTTTGTTTTCTGAAATGTCCGTGGATTGATAACTGCTCTTTTTTTTCAAAATCGGTTGCTTCACACAAAAATGTCAATGTTTTCACAGTAATATGTATATATCTATGGTTGTATAAGGAACTAATGTGGTTTTCACATCAGATTTTATTTATTTATTTATTTATTTATTTATTTATTTGAGAAGAACTGTAATTCTATTCATTCTGTCTCTCATAAATTTTGAATTTATACAATAATCTTTTGAAGTTTTCCATAAGTTGCTCGATATTTTTGAGTATTAAATTATGCAAACGAATTTTTTTAAAGCTAGCGCATGTGTAGTTAGAAATTATTTAGTAAAACTGTATTTTGCAAGATATTTAATATTTTTACATTCTGACTGCAGTATGTTGTGTCTAATGTAATATATTATATTTCCTAAAAATGGCTATAGACTGGGCTTAGTTCCCCACGTGTTATAAAAGGGAAAAAAAAAACTGGATTTTTCTTCTTCTTTTTTTAACCGTTCTATCTCCATGAATATATGTGGTAGCTCCATAAACATTTACACGGAGAATAACAAAAATCCTTATAATCACACTCTCCAGCCAAAGTGCATTTCAAAATTACTTTTTACAATGTGGTCCAGAATATTTAGATTTTTGTTTAATTTATTACTTCTCCCCTTCTCCTTTTCAGGACACAACTTTTGCTAACATATATGAGGCATAACATGTTCTTTACACTACCAAACATTCAAGAGGATTCCTAAAGAACTTTTTTAGATATTTGACAAAACTTCGAAATTCGAAAGTATCCAAATATTGGTTAATAGGCAGAGTTACACATTTTGATTTAAGTCCTGGTGTATTTTAGGAGATAATTCTACATTAACAGCTGTTCTAAAATAATTGGTCCATGATGATGAAGATAAATTTTCCGTAGAACTAACAGAAATACTTTTACAGATATATAGGACGATTTTCCTCTTGCAGTGTCTGTTGCTGTCTAATTTGACCCGATTTACATTCCTACTCGAAAGTTTAGCAAGATTTGTAAAATCAATGTTTTCAATTTAAAAATTTATTTCTCAATGAAATGTTTTCAAACATTGGGTATTTAAAGAGCTGGGACTTCCTCATGCTTTTCAGTGAAGATTGGCTTAAGACAACATTTAGGGAGCAGGTAAAAAATTGAGCAAAATCAATAGTATTTGTGATCACCCTGTATCGTTAAACGAACGAAATGAAATGTAACTTTAGGATATGCTAATACAGAGAAAGTTTAATTTGTTGATGGATTTTTGTGATGATAGCTTATTAAAAAACGGATATACAAACATTTATTTTAAAATTCCAATAAAATCAGCATGTTTTTTATTTATAATATACAGAGTTTTTAACGAAAATAATTCCCACTTTCAGATAAGTATTCATATCCTTAAAAATTACAGTTATGAACAAAAATTAGAGGAGGTCAGGAAATTTTCCATCCTTGGTGATAATTTATGTGATATACCCTTTGAGATGCAAAAGAATTGCATCATGAAAATTTAGAACTGTCATATTTAAAAAATCTTGGAAAGGTATTGTAAAAAGAGGAGTTATTGTATCTAGAATTAAAGAAAAAATAGTCGCAGATTTAACTGTTTTATAATATGAAGATTACGCAAAAGAAATGTAGGGGAGACCGGGGCAAGATGAAGAGCGGGGCAAGATAACGAATGTCTTAATTTTTCCGTTTTCCACTAGGTGGCAGCCTCAGTCGGGCACTACTGGCTCTTCTATCGGTCGTTCGTTAAATAATAGTACAGAAACGCTGAAATCGCCATTTTTGTGTTAGTTGTGAAGCTTTGATTGTTTACCGCTGTCACGTTATAACTTTTATGCATGTGTAAATAAGCTCTGCTACAGCTACTGGTAAGATATATAGTTTCTCTTTAATATTTATGAGTAACTTAGTTTAAATACTACATATTACCATGAATAAATGTCAATTAATCGCCTTCCTTCATGGCAATGAAAACGAATATTTTTAAACAGGCAGTCCGGGGCAAGATGACGAGCTCGTCATCTTGCCCCGAAACGAATACTTTCTGAACTTGTAGAAAGAGTCCCACCAGGAACTGTAGGCCACTGTAGTGATGACGGCTGGAGCAATGAGGGCACATTTTTCTCTTTTTTGAAGCACTTTTATCTTCACGTGAAACCAAGCAATGAATCTCCTGCTCTGTTGATTATGGACAATCACAAAACTCGCATATAACTTTGCAGGCTATCTTATATTGCAGAGAGAAAAACATCATCATGGTTGGCCCCACACATCACATCGTCTCCAGCCCCTTGATGTGTCCTTTTTCAGCCCATTAAAAACCTACTATAGCCAAGCATGTGACAACTTTATGGTCACTCATCCAGGACAAACTATCACAGACAAAAATATTGGAGAGCTTTTGAGCACCGCTTACTTTAAAGCAGCTACAGTTGGAAATGCCGTTAAAGGGTTTAAAGAATGTGGGATCGAGCCTCATAATCCTCTTGTGTTTAGCGAACATGAATTTGCTGCTGCAAAAACTACTAACCATGATGTTGTTGGCGATGAAACTGAGAATAATAGTGCTAATTCTCAGACCCTGGTAGTAGAAAGCCAACATATAAACCCTCCATAAGAACCAGAACTTATGGCAAATGCTGATTCCGATGCACCAAAGAAGCCTGTTAACGTTTTTGATTTCAAACCATTGCCTAAAGCAACACAGTGTGAGGAAAAAAAAAAAAAAAAAAAAAAAAAAAAAACTAAGCTCAAACATTCTTACAAGCACACTCATCAAAGAAATGTTAGAACAAAGGGAAAAGCACAAGGAAGAACAGGAAGGTTTAAAAAACAGAGAAAAGAAGCTCGGGAAGCTAAAAAGGGAGTAAAAAAACCCAAACTAAGTTCCTGTAGGCCTAAGTCTATAAAATCCAGGCCAAACAGTCCAGTTGCATCAATTTCAAAGGATGTCCTGCTTGTGAAGAGGAATATTGTGACCCTCCAACAGAAGAACGGATCCAGTGCTGTAAATGCCAAGAATGGTGGCATGAGGAATGTTCCAATTATGAAAATGGCATTTTTATTTGTGACTATTGTTAGCTACACAACTAAACACTTCAACATTACGTTGCAATGCATTACGCTTAGTTTGATACTTTGTAAGATGTAAAAACACAGTTATCATTTGTTAAACCGTGTAACATATTCAAAAGATAAAATATGTTCAACCTTTTTCAGTGTTGTCATCTTGCCCCAAGGCCAAAGTCATCTTGCCCCAGTACTGGGGCAAAATGACGATTTGTTAAGGTTATGAAAAAATAAAATTATCCTTTAATATTTTTATTTGAAAAATTAAATGGAAATATATTTAATACTACAAAGGACTACTTTAACAGTTCATGTAAAATTAATTTTACTATCCTTAAAAATAAATTAATAAACAACAAAAATTGTTAGCATAGTCATCTTGCCCCGATCTCCCCTATTTAGCTTATCAAAAAGAGACATCCTACGACTCTAAAATTCCTATAAAAGGATTTCTAAATATTTCACTATAGCTCAGTAAATGCAGGATTTCCTCCCAAACTACGTGAACCTCAGTTTTGTAGCAAGTTTTTCCATCTTCCATAAGATTATACTCTATTCTGGATTAAATTTATTGGCATTTTCAATTTTATTTATACCTAAAATATCATTTAACTGGTCAAAATATCATGTGCAATATTTCAACCCTTAAAATATAATCTCGAACTAGAGATATCAAAATTAGTTGTGCGTACTGCGAGAAGAGGTTTCCTCATATCTCTAAATAACTGTTGTGTGATCAATAAAGGACCAAGGCAATTTTTAACTTAACAGACGATTTTTAATTGAAGCTCTTAATTGAGGGAAGAAGAGGAATTACTTCTTTTGACGACTAATTAAATATAAATGACGTATACCTGTACTTGAATATAAACAATAAATGATTTCTCTCTTTAGCAGCTTAATAAGAAAATTAGCCGTCATTTGTATCCAACTATAAAAAAACAATTAAAATTATCCATATCTTGAAGGCTACCTGCATTCAGAGACTTGCATATGATCCTTAATAGTACACTATTGTGCATTAATCTCCAAACATTATCATGAACTGAAATCCCTCTATCTGCAGCCATCGTACTGGACGGCTTACGGATCTAACAAAATAGCTCAGAATTGAACGGAAGAAAAAATAATCCCGAGTACCATTTTAAAATACTTTTAGAGGCTGTAGAAATATTTTCCGTTTATATACTAACTCGTTTTCAACAAATTTACTAAAACTGATTATTTACTAAATTTCGCAAAAGCTGAAGTTTTTCTTTAAAACTCGCAACTGCTAGATATCTCACGTAGAGTACTTTAAAAATCATTTTCAAGGCCCGACCCGAAACCTTTCAAAATCCCGCTCTGTGAGCATCATACGAACACTTCTTGACACCTCATACTTTATTGGCTATTATTCAAAATTGCTTGAATTCAATTTTTGTTTTTATTAAGTGGTTTTAAGAATCTCTAAGTGTAACTTTTACTTGAATATATGTGGCTATCTTCTTTTTGTCCGTCTAACTGTTAATCTGTTTATCCATTCATCTCTCCATCTCTACTGTCCGTTTCAAAATTTCTTCAGAATAATCTATGTTATTCAAATTCATTATGGAGAGTTTTCTATTTAAAATGGGATACATAGAACAAATAGTTTTCAGTTTTTTCTGCGTTTTTTTTTTTTTTTTTTTTTTTTTTAATTAATTTTTATCATCAGTTATTTATTTATTTATTTATTTATATACAGAGAGCACAAGATAAGAGATCATGATTTGACAAATATTTACTTAACGAAACAGTATAAGGCGCACATCTTTCAAATACGAATTATTGCTAGCACTTCAATAATTTTGAAGCCATCTCTACGATACAAGCGCGTATTATTTTTGAAACGTAGAATTAAGTTTACACATGCGCTCGATTTAGTTAAACGGATATTAATTTAGAGCACGAATTAAAACGACACAATTACTGCATGTTTATAAATAACATGCAGTAATTGTGTTTATATCTAGAAAATGTTTTCGAACACGTAATTGAGAAAATGTTAAAACTCCGAATATTTTACGGAAGTTGTATTTAGTGCTTAACTGTCTGAAATACTTTTTTGCCAATTTTGCCAAGAATAAAAAAAAAAAAAAAAAAAATTTTGTTGATTATAATACTAAATTATAGTAATAAAAATGATTTGTGATGCTATGAAATATGTCTTTTTTTTATAAACAAATGCATATTGTTATATCCGTTAAATGTTTTGAATTATCAAATGATATATTCATTGATTAGAAAACAGTTCAGCATTCATTTATATAGTAGGATGCAAACGATAAAAACTGTCCTAAATGTTAATAAACAAAATATCCATAAATATTCTATGTTCCGAAATTATTACAGACATATATTTTGAAACTTAATTAAATTTATAGTTTGAATACGAATAATTAAAATTTATATATGCACATTTCTATAACATGAATAATTAAAACTAAAGTTGCCTCTTTTGATACTTAATTGTAAGGAAATTGCATTATTTATTAAATTGTGCTGGAATATGCATAAAGTTTTTAACTGATGTAAATACTTTTGCGATTTCTTAAAGTTAATCGATAAACATTTTTAATATGCATAGGGTATAATACTAGATGAAAGGATTTTGGGAATATAATAAACAATATTTTCCAATTTTTAGAGGAATTCGTGTTTGTACAAAATTATTTTACATGTAAAATTATATACTTATTCAAAGTAACGTAATGATTCATGAAATTGCCAGCAGTTAGATAATGTATCTTTTTCAAAACATGCCATATTGTAATTTTTATATGGATAAAAGTACTTAATTAGCTTATTTCATGCAAAGCTTTTGTTTGATACAGTACTTCAAAATTACCCCTAATATCATTATTAAAAAAACTCCGTGAATAGTGGATGTTTATTTCTAAGCAATACTTGATTAGAAAGCTCATTTTGTCTGTGTAAACCTGAGAGAAAAGTAAGTTTTTATATTTCATCTCAAATTTACGATAAGAGTGAAACTTCAAATGATTTAAAATGTAATTCAGTTTAATTGAAAATAGAGTGTTAAATCTTCTTAATTAAACTTTTTCGAATATAACTATGTAAATTAACTAAAAATATTTTATCTATTTTATCGTCATTAAGATTCAATTAAGAGCAGTATTAATAAGGAAATTCTTATTCAACATTTCATTATAAGAAGCACTTTTTTTAGCGAATTTATTCATTTGCTAATTTTGAGATATAGTATGGTCTTAACATGCAGATGTCGGAATATATATGAAGTTTTCATATAAACAGTTAAAATAACAATTTTGTAAAATCATAAACATTAACTATTTCTAATTTAAGTCAAGATATAAAATATTTTTTAGAAAGAGGTTTAATGTGAAATGAAGCTGTTAAAATTAATCTTTCCATCTCTTAAAATAAATTAATTTTTTGCTGAGTTTAAAAAATTTTTTTAGAATCTGTTGTAACCTTTTTACTGGAAAATCATTTTAAATACTTCGCATAATACAATATATATATATATATATAAGACCAAACTTCTTTCCTGGATTTAAAAGTTAAAAAAATAGATAACAACTGGTTTATTGGGATTTATGATAAAAGGCAAGATTTTAACTTTGAAGTTTGTAATTTAACAAATTGGTTCTCCTGCATTAGTCATAAAGTTTTAGAAAATATTATGTTCATCCAAATAAACAGAATTAAAGTGATTTGCAATAACAATTTTGACCTAAATCTGGCGATGAAAAATCTCAAAAACGTACTAAATGTTAACCGCTGTCCTGTTATTTTAATCAATAAACATTTCAGTCCATTTTGGGCGACATTTAAGTACTGGTAAGTGGCCTTACTAGCTGAAACGGGTTCTGTGTTTATAATGGGGGTGGTTTTCAATTTTCAATATTCTACTGACTATTCCAGTTTGTCCATGTATGTATTTATATATTCTTGTATTATTTATGTTCTTGTATTTCATATCGATGTATTATATTTTGTGCTTGATTTCTGAATTTAATTGATTTTTATGCTTTGTATTAATTAAAATTCGTTTGCTGTATGGTCTTGCTTCAATCTATGAAAGTTGGGGGCTAGAAACGTGTTTTTTGGTTAAATTACCAAGAAACTTCTCATTTTCTTATCCCTACATCCTCTGATGAAGATCCTCATTTGTTTTGGGATTAAATTTACATCTGGCTTTCATTATTTTGCATATATATATATATATATATATATATATATATATATATATATATATATATATATATATATATATATACTAGTATTAAATATATGAAATTTTTCAGACAATAAAAGATATGAAGAAATAAATAGTGGTTATGCTATAGACGCAATTTTAACAAACTTTTTTAATATTGAAGTTGAGACGCTGAGGAAAAGAAAACTTTTCTTAAGAATATTAGTGGTGATAGTAGACTACCTCACAACATATTCTAAAAAATTCGAAAAAGATTCTGTCATTTACTACTTAATAAAATATAAAACTGCAGCTGGTGATACTTTTAAAGTATATGTCAATGATTCAGATCAATCCAAAATGGATATTACTGTACATACATTTGACATATTATATGCAGTAAATATGAAACTTAATTTTTCTTATTCATATAAACCGTTTTATGCTACATTTCTAACAATTAAATTGTTAACATAACTCCATTGACAACATTGCATTCAGTAGATTAGCACATGAGATTTTGTTCTATTCGTAAAGATATAATAAATCTAAAAATCAGTTATATTTTCAGAACATATAATATCATTGAAGTACATAATAAATAAGACCAGTGGATCTGCAGAACAAGAGCCTCAACATCCTATTTGCATCATATATTATTCATCAGCTCATTTTTATTTATTTCTTATTGTATAATATACATATTTATTCGTTTGACTTGCTACATAAACAGACACTTTCCTAAGGGGGGGGGCGCCCCTCCTCAACCCCCCTCTGTATCGCACTTGCTACATCTATCTGTATATCATACATATGTATTCTTAACAACTGACAGTCTTGTATTATTTCTATGAAATTCATAAATATTTATAGCAAATTTCACGCAAAAAAATTACATAGCATATCGGAATTATTTTGTATAACCCTGTACACTAATTACCAGTTCTATGCCCATACTTTTCAACAGAAAATCATGCTTTTAAATACAATAATACAGACATAAAAAATACAGATATTTCTATACAAAACGTGATGGTGTGTGCTTATTTGCAAGTCAGTCGGAGAATTTTTGCTGCCGCTATCGCGGTACATACAAATTCTTCGCATAGATCACAATGATAAGAAATATTTTGGCCTGTCCCTATACACGAATAATTGAATGCACACCCAAATTTAGGCAGCTGATTATGTAGGGCTCATGTACACCTGTACCAAATTTCAAGTCAAAAAGGGGAATTTTGAGGACGCTATCTCGCGACTGACACAAGGACACACAGACGGAACCCAAAATATTTTTCAGTTTCAACAGGCCGGCCTCCACTGATGTTTCGACAAAAACTATGGAAATTTTGTAAAACACAACTTACTACTTATAATAACTGTTGAATCTGCAGATCAGGAGTCTCAACGTCCTATTTGCATTACACATTAACTTATTATATAATATATATATATATATATAAATACATATATTTTCGATTGATTTCCTACATAAACAAATACGTTCAACGCCCCCCACTGCTGTATCTCTCTTTCTGTACCTATCTGTATACTACAAATATGTATTCTTAATAACCGACAGTCTTGTATTACTTCCCTTAAATTTATGAATATTTTTACCAAACTTTGTGCAAAAAATTACATAGCATATCGGAATGATTTTGTATAACCGTATAAAATAATTACAAACTCTATGCCCAGACTTATTACCAAAAATCATGCCTTTAAAATTATAATAAAATTCCATTAAATGTAATGAGGTGTAACTATGTTAAAATACACTTTTAAGAAATACCAACTAAAGACCGTAATAGTACGAAATTCTTTTATGTGTCACGAAAAAAGAGCCACAGTTATTATATACGCCAATTATAAGAATGCACCTTATCTGTTATATCGTATTACTTTTTCAAACTAATTTGAAATCATTTAGATGATTACAGTACGTCATCGGAATTTTTTTGTGAGGTCCCATAAATAAGTTTTTTAGCCTATACAATCCCCTTTTTAAGATTAAATATGTTTTAAGCATCTTTTCATTGTATTTTAGTTATATTATGTTCAATGCAGCATAAACGCATTAAAATGCGCTTAAATAAAAATATGTCCATAGGTTCTAATGTCACGAAATTCTTTTGTGTGTATCTGTAAACGAACCATAAAAATTGTATGCAACAGTTAAAACTATTCAGCTTATGTTACGTTTTTCATGAATATTTGTTCGAAATTTGATATAATTTGGATGATTGCGTGACATTGTCAGGACACTTTTGTAAGTTCCTGTGCATTAATTAGGAAGCTTAAGTGCCCATATATTCTTCAGAAAATATAAGTTTCCTAATGTACGCTAATTTTATATTGTCAATTGCAAAGTAATGATGTTAAAATACGTTTAAACGAAATTCACCCTTTACGCCGTAATGATAAGAAATTTTGGTGTGTCCCTGCATACAATTCATAAACAATATAAATATAAAAATATATATACAGCTATTTCTGTACAAATCCTGAACGTGTGTGCCAATTTACAAGTCAATCAGGGGATTATTCCGGCAGCTGTTGAGATACATACAAGTTATGTCCGTAGGCCGTAATGATAAGAAAACAATTGTTGTGTCCTATGCACAAACTACAAATGAAATGCATAATCAAAACTATACAGCTAATTCTATGTGGCTCATAAACATGTGTACCAAACTGCGTGTCAATAGAGTGATTTTTGCGGCCTCTATTGTGGTTTATACAAATTCTTCCCATAGGCCGTAAAGGTAAAAAAAAAAAAAAAAAAAAAAAAAAACTTTGGCATGTCCCTGTGCACAAAGTACAAATGGAATGCACACCCAAAACTGTACACCTCATTCCGTGGGGCTCATCATCATGTGTACCGAATTTCAAGTCAATAGCTGGAATTTGCTGCCGCTATCGCGCGACAGACAGAGTGGCAGACACACAGACGGAACCCAAAGTCTTTTTGAGTCTCAACAGGGAGGCCTCCACTGACGTTTAGGTAACAAAAAATCTGATGTGACTCCCCATGACTTTCCTATTATTAGGTAATTACTCGCTGTATAAATAAATTAAAGTAAGAGAAGTCGTTAAATAAGAAAACGAGAAAATTATAATAGGGTTTTTGAGTATTTTTATCCATATAGAATGCTCCTTAATTTAATGCTAATGCACATCAAGGTATTAGAGTTCATAAACCAAAATTATAAAGAACTTTCCTTTAAATCGAAGTAAAAATCTATAAGTGCAAGACCAAATTCTATACAGTTAGTGCGATGGTGACCTATAACACGTGTATAAGTTATATGTTCAATTAGATAAGGCTGTTAGACACTATCGCACTATAAATTGTTTGAGCTCATAGGCAATAATGATAGAGAATTTTCCATTGTGCCCCTGTAGAAAAATTATAACTGCTAGATTCACAAAATCTATACAGCTCACGCGACAGTGAACAATAGTATATGTATAAATTTTAAGCTCAGTCGAACAAGACATTTAGATGCTGTTACACTTTAAAAACATTGGGTATATAGATCATAATAATAATGAATTTTACTTTGTGTCAAAGTGACTCAATTCGAACAAATATCGTTTCCCTTACATACGTATGCACATAGATTCATACAAACATACATAAATACATACATAATCACCATAAAAAAGAGCAGAAAATAACTCAGAGGATCTCAAACGTGTGAAAACACCAATATTTCAAGGTCGAAACTTTTCATGAATACATTTCTTAGACAATTAAATATAAAATGATATAGTTCTATAAATTTGAAAATTATGTTTCAACTAGTGTTTAACCCCGCCAAAAATGACGGAATGTGAAATCAACTACAGTAGTGAATCAACGAAAGCTTTTTCTGCTTCACTCTTCACTATATTTAAAGGAAACTCTTTTCTATATCGCTTTATAAACAAAAAAAAAATTTAGAAAAATATCATGAAATTACTCAAAACCCTGCTTCATATCTCCGTTGCCTTCGGCACCGACCCATTCTTTCGCGGACTCTCGCTTGCCTGAAAAATCTTGAAGTAGCCATTTTATAAATTATTATATTAAATATACCTTATTTAAAATCCTTAAAAAAATTGAGCTAATATATTTCGGCGTCCCAAACGAGGCCATCTTCAGAGCTCGAAACGACAAACTACAGCTGGGCGGTATGTTTATTTTTCTCTTAAGAAAACAATAAAGAAAGTAAACATACCGCCAAGATAAAACCACCAATACCGCCAATACCACCAATACAAGAGAAAAGTAAACATACCGCCCAGTTGTAGTTTGTCATTTCGAGCTCTGAAGATGGCCCCATTTGGGACGCCGAAATATATTAGCTCAATTTTTTTAAGGATTTTAAATAGGGTATATTTAATATAATAATTTATGAAATCAATCCTTTTTAATTTTTAAAATGTAGCCATTTTATATTTGAATCCCAGTTACATATGAACAAAACTATACGTGGTGTACATAATATTTTCTTTCACGTTATTTTATGTATTTATTTGACTTTTTCGATCAAATGTAAAATTACAACAATTTTACGCCAAATATAATTTTTACAATATGCTATGATCGACTACATCTAGCGCGTAAGACAATTCATTTTTTTGTGGTTATAATAGTAGTTAAGCTAGTTAGTAGTAGTTGGTCTATAGAAAAATAAATATGCAAATATGCAAACCTGATCAGCCTTAATATAGCTCCTCTTGTCGACTCTTTTATCGCCATTTTAGACAAAAATACATAATTTATGCGATTCTTTTTTACTGTTTATTTGTTTTCTTTTCCTTTCTTTTCTGTTTTTCGATAATTTATAATTTATTTATATTTTTGATGCGCTAATTGGCTTAAAGTGGCTTTCACAAAAGTAGAGTTCTTGGCGAAAAATGTCCGATCTATTTCAGCATCAAAATTTTAAATATTTCCCAGGATTATCAATGAATTAGCTTTCATTTGAAGTTTATTAAAAAAGGTTATGGTTGCCTTTTTTGGTCCATTTTCATATTTTCATTTTTTTATATGCATGAGGAAATTTAATATTTTTTAATTTTTTTAATTTTTAACACAACATCATATTTCATTTTATGCTATAAAAAAAGAAAAAATAACTGGTAAATGTTTTTGGCAACAATTATAATTTTAAATTATAATTTTAAATGAATTTATTACCAGGATTTTATTTTCATATTTTAATTCATTTAAAAAAATCTAATCGAAACTTCGTTAAAAATAAGATACCAAATGAAGGCGGCGATTTTTTTTTAATCCGTCGGACTAAACAACTTATAGATCGGACAATTAGATTTTTTTTAATTAACTGAAATATAAAAGCAACTCGCTATATAAATGAGTACGAAACAGAATCATCACCTCTCTTGCAAATTATATAAACAGATAGCTAATATATTTGATACATAAAAGTATATATTAAAACATTTTTAATACAAAGCAGGCATCAGGCAAAAACTAAGGTTTTCTGCAATTGTGCTCTTGCAGAAGATAGACTCCATCCACTTGTAGCTTGTGTGTTTATTTATTCACACTTTGCCTAATTTATTTATCATCTACTCTAGTTCAATATTGAGCTATTTTAAGAAATCATTTTGATTAATAAAAAAATATAAATTTTTAAACTCATAAATATAAAAGAAAAATTACACTTTTTCAGTAAATAGGATTATTATTATAAAATACCTTTAGGAAGGAAGGTCTATTATCATGAAATTAATTTTATTTTTTAAGCATAATTTAAGAACATTAATCAATAATAAATTAATTCAAATAATATCCATAAAAATGCACGAAACGTTGTTTTTTTATTTTCTTAAAATTATCATATTAAATATATAATTTAATTTGGTATTGGTAAAGTATATTTAATACAGAGTATGTGACACCTATTTGATAAGGAGTTAAATATATGCGATATATGATACATTTGAAAATAGTGTGTGTCCTTAATTATCCATACATGGTCTGATGTATGTTTAATGTCTATAGGTTTAACAACGCTTGAAATCGAAATTTGAACACGAAGTTCACACGAAAATACAAAATAGATAATATGGCTTAAATATAATGAAATTTTTAAAGAGAAACTGATAAATTCTGAAAATAAATAAATAAAGTTGATATTAATAAAAAAAGACAATATTTGAAAGCTTTCATTTTAACCAATGACATTCCTCTGTTCCTCAGCTGAATGTAATCTTGATGCGATGAACAATAAACATTGTAGGATAAGATTTTTTACTTTCCGAACATACATATGCAAGGAAAGTGTTGTAATCATGTCAAAAATTCCGAATTTGAGATTTTGAGGTTTCTATACGTTCTGAAGTCCCCTGAGTCCGTTTTCACTATTTTTACGATGATATATGCATGTGTGTATGTATGTGTATATATGTATGTGTGAGTGAACACGTTAACGACTAAACGCTTCTATCGAATGAGCTGAAAGTTAGTACATATGCTGTGAGTCCCCGTAGACAAACCCTATTGATTTTGGTGAATCAAGCACTCATAGTTTTTTTACAGGGACACAAGGAAATATTCTTTATGATTATGGCCTACGGGACCAAATTTTTAAAAATGCGATAGTGTCTAAACGCCTTATTCAATTGAACAAAAAAATTTACACATATTATAGGTCACAGTTTCACGCTCTGTATAGGATTTGGTGAGTCTAGCACTTATAATGTTTTATAGGGACACAACAAATAATTCTGCATCATTATGACCTATGAGGTGAAATTATTTAAAGTGCAATAGCGACCAGACACCTTATTCAAATGAACTGAAAATACATATACATGTTATAGATCACCGTCACACAAACTTTATGAAGTTTAGTGAATCTAGCACTTATGGTTCTTTTTACAGGGACACAATGTAAACTTCTTTATCAATGTGGCATGTGGGCTCAAACTTTAAAGTGTGATAGCATCTAAATGCTTCATCCGATGAAGCTGAAAATTTTATAAATATTGTAAGTCCTTGTTGCACAAACCATAAGCATTTTGGTGAATCTAACATTTAAAATTTTCTTACAGGGACACATCGAAACATTCTTTATCGTTATGATCTATGATCTATGAGCTCAAAGTACAAAAGCGCTAAATTAAAAATGGTATACTATATGGAGAAAAATACTCAAATACCACTTTATAATGTTCTCTTTTGTTTATTTAACAACTCATCTTACTTTACTTTATTTACAAAACCGTTAATTACTCAATGTTCGGAAAGTCGAGTGGAGTCACTCCAGATTTTTTTTCCTTTTAACTTTTGTTGGTTGCAATATTTTAATTATTAGACGAAAGTTTTTATGTTTTTATAAGTTTCCTCTATAATTTAAGAAGGCCAATATATAAACTTATAGCAAATAACCCTCGGACTATATCAGCCATATTCATTAAAACGAAAAGTTTTTTGTTTATTTCAGTTCAGGTCTTGGTTTCACTTCTAAAATCCTGATCCTGAAAAAGAATATATATTATTACCATAGACCAATATTACTTTTTTCCCATGGGTTCCTAATTTCCCTTCTAAAATCTGTTGGGGGAAAAACAGTTATTTCCATAGGCCAGTTTTATTCTAAAAATTCTCAAGGCAGATTTTTGTAAAATAATATTAATAATAATAACTTTTAACATATTCTATGCACGCGTACATAAAAATACTTGTTTTTCAAATTTATACAGTGCACATTTTTCTAGTTATAGACATATTTTATGTACAAATACATTTTTACGATTTTTACGCTTATCGCTTACAAACATTCTAAGTGCAATTACTTTCAAAAAATTTGCTTTATGCCTTAAAATAAACAGTATATATGAAATAGCATACAATTTTTCAAATCTAATTTTTAATGTTAATTTTTTAGTATATCAATTACCATCTACTCTTTCAAACTTTTTAATAGTAAAATATTGTTAGTCATTGAACCATTGCTTGAGAAACACCAACTGAAACTGTAAGGTTGACACTGTGGTAGGTCAACGCCAGTTTTTCATATTAAGCTGGTTCTAGTGACGCAACAGGTGGAAGAGTTTAAAATGCTTCGACGCCTGCTGTCGGCGGAATTTTAGGTTGGAATAGGTTTGAGTCAGCATAGTGCTGCAACGGACAAAGTAAGTTGCAGAGCGTAGGAGAATGCGAAGCGGCATGAAAGATTTCTTGAAGTGAAAAGATGAGAAGCCGATTGAAGGAAGTATAAATACGAAGGCAGTTTCGTAGAGTGGGTGGTGTAGATAGTGGTGTAGATGGTGGTGTAGTGTAGATAGCTCTGATGTCCGAATAAGTTATAATTTGTGGCATATTGTTTAAATTAGTTTGTTATTCGTAGGTTGAAGTATCGTGCTATTGGAGTTAGCAAGCTTGTTGTGCGTAGTAGTGTTGTAGAGAAAAATAAATTGAATGTAAATTCTTCCGACCTTGGGTATCCACCAGAAGAATCGTATTCACATCGTCTAGCAGTAAAGAGTGCAACCGTCATTACCCTCCTGTTATCAACTCTGGGTGAGAGTCACTTTATGTTTATATAAATTAATTCTTCTAGTTATTTTTTTAAGTACCTTGAAGTTTCTACTGCTTGAGTTTACAGAGCCAGATTTACCTCCCATCTAATCAGTTGAATAAATGTCTTATTTGTATTTTAATTGAGTCTCGTGCTATTACTACTTAGTTTAGTTAATTAAGATGGCGGTTGCAGTAACGCAAACCTCACAAAATTAGTAAAAAAGAATAACAGCGTAGTATTTGTCAAAATCAGGATCATGGATTATTCTAAATTTATTGTATCTCATCATTAATTTTAAATACAGCAATGTTCTATACTAAATAATTTTTAATTTCTAAGAAGTTTAAATGGTAATTTTACCTCTAATATTACACGAAAAAAGTACATTTTAGTGTAATATTTGTTGTAGCAATTTTAGATTGCTAATTACTTACTTTTTTCTTTTTTATACTTTTCTTTACATTGTTAATTTTTTTTCCACTTACATAAAATTATTTCTGCCAAAAATTCTACCAGAGATAGAACATATCCCACTAAAAGAATTATAAATGCAGGAGCAATATCAATAAGAGTTAAACTTCTTTCACCTATGTCTTTATTCCGTTTTTTTCAATAACTCGGGCAATTTTACCAAAAATCTCGTATCAAGAGTGTATTTGAAATACAATCCTGCTGCCATTAATTTATGTACAAAGTCATCTATCAAATTTTTACAACAGAAATCTTTTGCTGTTATCATTGCACTCAAGGAATAAAAAAAACGATCATCTGAGAAAATTTTGTTTCCTGTTGAGTAAGTTTTAATATAACCAGAATCTGAAATATAAGCAAGATTTTTACTGCTTGTTTCATTAAAAAAACGTTCAAAAATATCATCTTTGTAACTCAAGTTATTGCTTAAAAGATCTTTTCCAATAATTAGGAAAATTTTATCTTTTGATTCTGTCAGTGTTTCGAAAGCAGCATAACCAGGATCAGATATGCAGTGATATTGCCCTTTACTTACAGCTTCGGCTAGTTTCGCCCAGTCGGATATTTCGTTGACTGGGGGAAATGCAAGAAAAGACAGAATGACGGAATTATATATTAAGCACAGAAACGTAACTCCAACAATCCATGAGTAAATAAGTATTTTTCCAGAAATAGAAGAAGTCTTTAAGATTGAATTTTGTTTAAGCAGAGTAGATAAATAATGAAACAAAATTTTATCTGGTGAGTATTTCGGATTTATTAGGAAATAACTCAAAATGGACATCGCAATTAAAAACAAGTCCTTCCGGCTTATTCGGAAGGGTAGGTTGATGTCTTTTTCCTTATCAGGTAGCCGTCATTTTGTTTCAAAATGGCGGCTACAAATTATTAATACACTTGATAGAAATATTGATGAGGGCTATGCACATATGGAGTTTTAAGCAAATCAGTTCATAAATACCTTTTTATGTGAATTTAAAATTTTCAAGTGGCCGGCGCTTGGAAACAAAATGGTGAGTTAAGTTGACAAATATATGAAATGTATTTGTTGGATAAGTCTACTGTACACATATAGTTCAAATTAATTCAAAATCTCAAAAGTCATCGTGTTGAAAAATTAAGTGGCTGGCACTTTGATCAAAATGGCAGAGAAAGTTGCTCATCTATGATATCGTTGCAAATTTGAAAATATTTTTTTTTTTTTTAGAAATTCTTTCAAAGAGGCTTAATAAGTTGATAAAATGTTTGTTTTCTGCATTTCCAGTTTGTTTTAGCATTAAAATAGCCTAACTTTTTCCTTAAAAACGCATTAAAAAAATCCAGTAATGCAGGTAATGGATTTGGCGATAAATTTGGCGACTTTTTCCCTACGGCGAATTTTTTGGCGACTTTTGGCGAGAAAATACTTATTATCGATGCACCAAAGATGGATGCAATAACGTGATTGGTTCACGAGTTACGTGAATTTTCTAGATTTTTGTTGTTTGAATGATAAATCCTATTTTCAACTTTGAATTGAATTGATTAAGTATTTTTAAAGTTACCGTGATAACAAATTTTCAACTGGCCGCAGTTGAAAACAATACAGTGGAACAAGTTGCCCAGCAAACATATCCAAGATATTTGAAGCATAGGTTCACTGTCCAACTGTGGTTTAAATCAGTGCAGTGTTTCAAAAATTAATTTTATGGCAAATTTTCAAGAGGCAGTCTAAGTGGTTGCAACTTGGAAACAAAATGGCAAAACAACTTGCCCAGCGAAATCATCTAGTATACTTGTATAAGTTCCTTATCCAGTTCTAGTTCAAATTAAATCAGTATTTCTAAAATTATCGTCATAAGAAATTTTTAGGTGGCACCACTTGGAAAAAAAAAGCGAAGTGAGATGCCCAGCGAACTTATCTGAGATATTTGAAGGATAAATCCACTACCCAAATTTGATGCGAATTGATTCTGTATTACTAAAGTTACCAAAATGACAAATTTTCAAGTGGTCGCCACTTGGAAATAAAATTGCGGATCAAGTCACCAAGTGAACTTATCCTAGATATTTGAACCATAAGTTCACTATCCCACTTTTATTTGAATCAGTTTAGTATTTTAAAAGTTATCGTGATGGCATATTTTCAAGTGGCCGTGTGATTTCAAGTGGCTGGAACTTAGAAACAAGATGTCGGGACAAGTTGCCCAGTGAAAACATTCAAGATAATTATATGATATCACTGTCCAAATTTGGTTCGATTTGGAGTATTATTTCAGAAGTTATCGTGATTTTAAATTTTCAAGTGGGAGCCGGATTTCAAGTGGTCCCGCTTAACTTACGATATTTGCCACATTTTTAAAAATGGCGGATATAGTTTACTAATAAACGTCATTGAGATACTTATATGGTCTTTATTTACATCAAAATTCAAACAATTTCGGAATACGCTTTTTACAATTTAAATTTGAAATTTTCAAGTGGTCTCCACTTGAAAACAAAATGGTGGAGCAACTTGGTTAACAAACTCATCTAAGATATTTATAAGATAAGTTAAGACACTGTTCAAATTTGGTTCCATTTGGAGTATTATTTCGGAAGTTATCATGGTTTTAAATTTTTAAGTGCTAGCCTGATTTCAAGTGGTCCCGCTTAACTTAAGATATCCGCCACTTTATTAAAAATGGCGGATAAAGTTCATTAATAAAGTTATTTGAACACTTGCATAATCTATGTATGCATCAAAATTTAAAAAAAATTCGGAATACGCTTTTTACAATTTGAATTTGAAATTTTCAGGTGGTCTCCACTTGAAAACAAAATGGCGGAGCAACTTGGTTAACAAATTCATCTAAGTTATTTATAAGATAAGTTAAGACACTGTCCAAATTTGGTTCGATTTGGAGTATTATTTCAGAAGTTAATGCGATTTTAAATTTTCAAGTGGTAGCGTGGTTTGAAGTGGCCCCGCTTAACTTAAGATATCTACCACTTTATTAAAAATGACGGATAAATTTCATTAATTAACTTCATTGAGATCCTTATGTGGTCTATATTTACATCAAATTTAAAACAAATTCGGAATACGCTTTTTACAATTTGAATTTCAAATTTTCAAGTGGTCTCCACTTGAAAACAAAATGGTGGAGCACCTTGGTTAATAAACTCATCTAAGATATTTATAAGATAAGTTAAGACACTGTCTAAATTTGGTTTGATTTGGAGTATTATTTCGGAAGTTATAGTGATTTTAAATTTTCAAGTGGTAGCCTGATTCCAAGTGGTCCCGCTTAACTTAAAATATCTGCCACTTTATTAAAAATGGCGGATAAACTTCATTAATAAACTTCATTGAGACCCTTATGTGGCCTGTATTTACAACAAAATTCAAGCAAATCTTGCTTTAAATATGCTTTTTACAATGTCGGTTTGAAATTTTCAAGTGGCTGTCACTTGAAAACAAAAAGTCGGAGCAACTTGGTTAACAAACTCATCCAAGATATTTATAAGATCAGTCCACTGTCCAAATTTGGTTCCATTTCGAGTATTATTTCGGGAGTTATCGTGATGACAAATTTTTCATTATAGATAGATAGATAGATAAACGAAGTGATTGCAATAGGTCGATTTCTAAAGAAATCAACCTAATATAACTAGCGTAATCTAAACAGAAGAAGATAATATTTCAAAAATACCGAAAATGTCTGGTTTATATTCTGGTTTTCTAGTCATAAAAGTGATATACTCCATTTCGTAAGGATAAGCAAAATCTATAATTTTTAGATTGTCTTCAGTCATTTGATATTCTTTTGTCACAATATCTATTTTTGGTTGATTTGAATCATCAAAAATTATTTTCATTGACCCATTAAACGCACGTATTTCTTCTTCAAAATATGGAATTAAAGACTCTTTTTCAAATTTTTTTGTAAATGCTGTTAGATAATCATGGAGTGAAAGTCCTTCCCTTGGATTAATAAGTCTTAATAAGTGCTTCAGAAATATTTGAGTTTACGCAAAATCTAATCTTTAACACATTGTGAATTGCCATGCTTCTACGTTAAAAATTGTACATTAATAGAATCTATAAATTAAAGTATAGGGATTCAAATTTCAAAAAAAAGAAAAAAAAAAAAAAAAAAAAAACTAAGAAATACATTAAAGTCATTTTATAAAGTTAAACTGGAAAAATCTAATCAACAATTTCAAATAATATATTTTACTTGCACTACACTGCAAAGGTATATCTGACTATTTTGATGTCGAAAATCCAATTTTTTCATTAATGTTAAATTCAAGTCTGTTGATCATAAATATATGTTGCAGTATAGTGATCACTAACTTACATTGCAGTCTATTGATCACTAACATATATTAAACAAGTCTATTAAAGTACTATATATTTCAAAAGAATGATTATATTTTATGTTTTAATCATAAAACAGTTTTATCTAGCATTGCAAGTAATCAACTTTATTCAAATTTCATCAATTCGAAAATGTAATTTTAAAAGTTAATGTTATCTTTAATTCCATCATATATATATTGAGAGAGAGAGAGAGAGAGAGAGAAATTTGATATGCATATAAGATGTTTTATATTACACAAACTATTGTGATTAATATGATTATACATAATTTTCTGCGTATGGTTATTTTTTAAGCATAACTTTTATCATGCTTTTATTTAGTGTACATGAATGTTTTGAAAAAAAAAGATATTGCAATTGCAATTAGGCATCATTGGAGAGAAAAAAAGAAAAAAGTAAAATTTTACGACCGGTTGAATTGTAATAAAATTAAAAAATCGAATTATTAAATTTGAGTTGATTGATTTTATATAAATCAAATATTCAAATGATTAAACTATTTTGAAAATCAATTGTACTATTATTAAAAAATATTTCAGAAGGTTATATCACTCAAATATATCGTTATTTAACTCTTTGCCGGCAATAATGCTCGAAAGTGCTTTAAAAAGTGTTGCAACACTTAGGAATTCTTTTTTTCAACTATCACCAATAAATTCGAGGAGTGATATTTGATATACATAATGAAAGAATAACCTTCGAAGTGATTATGCAGCCGATACAGCTCAAATTTAGTGATGGATATTGAATAAGAAAGTCCCCTAACAACACACTTGTCCAAAACAATATCCTGAAGATGTCCACAGGATGTCAACATACGTCCTTTTCATCCATAAGACCTCCTGAATATTTCATTTAGAGAGTATATCATATTAGGGTCATTACATTTGGCCACACGGACAAGAGGAGTGAAATTAAATAGGACTGCCAAAAGGTTAAATAATACACTGGTTCTCCTAATTATAAGGACACCCTCTTTTCTATATTAACTAAACACTGAATACTATTATTTTAACAAATATATTTTTTTATTAATTTGAAATTCATTAATAGACTTTATTTAAATTGTTTTATAGTTTTTCTATCCTAAAAAACTTTAAATACGGTGAAAAAAATGATTTTTCAGGTGTTCACAATTATAAGTACAGCTCAAATCTTACTAATTTTTTTTTTTTTTTCAGTTATTCTTTAAATAAATATTTTATCTCTTTTAGTGGTGAAACAGTCAGATATTCTCTCTGGTGTATATATATATATATATATATATATATATATATATATATATATATATATATATATATATATATATTTTTTTTTTATTCAGTTTCAATATTTCATACAGCATAGATGATATTCCTGAATACATTTAAACTATTTAACATTGCTTTCCACTTGCATGCACTTTTCTAATATGATAAATTAAGGTTTTTTTAACTTTTAGGCCACGGGAAAGGCAATAATGCAGAAGTTTCTTTCTTCAAACAATTTCCTATTGCTCTAGAAATAGAGGAAAAAATGTAAGTCTTGTTGAAAAAAATATTATTACCCCCCAAAATCTAACAAAAAATCTGAGAATTCCACGTTTAAAATTTGCGGATATTCTCTTGATGTTTATAATAATAGAAGAAATTACTAAATTCATTCTTCCTTCAGTAGAAATAGCTCCCCAGAGCACCACTGATCCACCTTTAAAATGCCCGATTCATATCTGTCTTTAAAAAAACTGCTCTGTCTCTCGCTATCTTCAGATCGTTCCAGTAACTGTTAAAACCATTTGGTTAATGAAAAATAAAATGTTTTTCATCCGAAAATGCAACCATTTAGTATTGTCTTTATTCAACTTTAACACAGACGTTCTTTCCCCGTTAAATGCTTGTTGATTATTACAGGTTTTTTATTCATTTTAACATATTATTAATTATTTTAAACATGCATAAATGTGGACCACAACATTTCGTTAAAAATTACGAGCAAATTTAGCCGCAGTCATTATGAGTAAACAGTAGGAGGAATTATGAGTCTTCGATCTCTGTAAAACAACTCTGATTTTGCATCAGATCTCTCTCCTATCGAACAAGCAGTTCAACGTTTGATCACATTTCCTTCAGCAATTTTAGATCTTCGAATTTCATTAGAAATTCGGCGGATTAAAATAATCCTTCCACTTAAAAAACACATTTATCATATTTCGCTGCATGAAAGTTCTTTTTTACGAGGAATTATCAGTAATGTCCGTCCAAGAAGAATTGAAGTCTTATATATGAATTAATCTAGCGCAGTTATTAACAAATTCGCATTACAACTGTAATTTATCCACTAGTATGTTAAATAAAACGAAAAAATCTTGATTGTCCTTATAATTATGAACATGTAAAAACGTGGAGAAAAAAACATTTTGCATTATTTTTTATTAATTTTGTTTCATATTAATATATATATATATATATATATATATATATATATATATATATATATATATATATATATATATATATATATATCAGTTTTGGTTTTTAGAATACCAGATATGTTAAGTGCAATTAGTATAATCTTGTTCACAATTATTTTTACCTTAGTTATTTCAAAACATAAAGTGTCCTTATATATATGAGAAGGAATGTAGTTTTAATTTTTAACCTTTTAATTTTTAATCATGACGTTTTATCAAATGCATAGATTTACACGTGCATAAATATTCTACTTTGCGAAAATTTGCGATTAAAACTATATCTAAAAAAAGAACAAAAAGTAATTAAGCTAGCATAGATTATAAACAAGTTTCAACTATACGCAAGCTTTACATCGTTTAACCTACAAATTGTTTTGTCTATGTGATCAGACAACGGACAAATAAAAAGACAGAACAACAGTTTGATAGACTGAGTGAATTTCTTATAACTCATAAAAAATGTTGGAAAATGCTGGAAACGCTAATATAAACGGAAACGCAACACAAGCAATTTTCAAATGTAGTCTTTAATATATCTAAATATTTTAGTCTAAACTTTTAACGCTAAACATATCCTATTCTGTTAAAAAAAAAAATCTCTAGATTATTGGCAGTAAATTTCAATTTCCTTATGATTTGTGCAGTATTATGTTACCAAACTGTGATTTAAAAAATGTCTCTCATAAAGGGTAATGCATTGGCATTCTTTAGTGTATGTCTGTACTTTAACCAGTTATGCTATTTATACCATTTTAAATGAAAAACATACCATAGAAAACTTGATTAACATATGTCGTCAGAGGGAAATTCTGAAAATTTTTAACATTCATTTAGCATCAATTAATCTATAAGAAACAGCAGACTTTTCCTTAACAACCTTTCTGTTTGTATGTATCCGTTATAATGAAAAGAAAACGAAAACATATGTGTTTGTGAAATCAAATCATTCTTATTTTGGTAGTAGGTAATTGCGGAAAACTACTAGAAAAGGCAATTTTTGCAAATTTTTCCACACACTCTTTAATAGAAATTTTATTGCAATGAAAACGTAACTCTGAAATTATAAAGAGGCAAGCTCACAGTAACTGTCGAAATGATCTGTTAATCATGCGGAGCGTAGGATAATATGGTTATATCCCTGCTGGTGTTATGCTAGTAGAAAATAGTTTATTTGTCAGGACAAAGGGTGTCAAATGCAGCGACAGTTACTAACATCAATGTATTCTGCCCACTTTTTACTGTTCATCACAGTTCCTTTGCCATATCACCCAATTTGCTCTCATCTCGTTAATTATTAATTATACAGAACACCTCTAGGCACTGTCACAATTCAATTATGCATTTCCAAAATATAAATTATTTCAATAAACATATAACCTTACCCTTGTTCGTCTTCTTAAATAGATGCAGTTTATGTGGTTAAATTACCTGGAACATCCTTATTTAACATTATGATCACTGAAAGCTGTAGAGTTTGAATGAAGAATAACTAGAAATGTAAACCTAAGTACTTTATTTTAATTTCAATAAGAACCAGAGGTATGACTACTACAGATATTAAACGTTCATACTTTTTTACGTATGATGAAGGCTTGTGTAAAACATATTTACGCCGACAAAACACTGTCAACAGTTTATCAAAACTATAATGGCAATCTATACTGTAATATTTTAAACGAAGTTCAAATTTAATCATTATCCTTTCGGAATCCACTCTTCGATTCCTTAGTTAACACGATGAGGTAAATAACTTTAAGGCAAGGCTGGCAGAAATTAATCTTTGTTACAATGAAAGTTTCATTATTTATCTGAAATCCCTAAGAGCGCCACCTAAAAACCTGCATAAAATTTTAATTATAATTCATATGAATAAAGACTTCACATGTGCAGTTTGATGTAATTTAAACCAATAAGTGCTAAGGTGAAGCCCGTGCAAAAAAATCTCCAAAGGTGAGTATTAGCTATGATACCTCTGAACTGATTTATAACCATTTTAATTTATCAAACATACATTTTTAGAAGTGAAAATTGATTGACTGTACATGGGACCTGGATAGAATCCACTACATGGGTGGGGATGAGTAAATTTAAGAGGGTTTTTAGTTTTATCCCGTATTTATGCAATTTTTCAAGAAAAAAAATCTGGAGTGACTCCACTCGACTTTCCGAACATTGAGTAACTAACAGTTTTGTAGATAAAATAAAGAAAGAGGAGTTGCTAAACAAACAAAAGAGAGAAAACCATAACAGAGTGTTTGAGTATTTTTCTCCATATATCACACGAGGTTTTATTTAACGCTACTGAACTTTGAGCCCTTAGATCATAATGATAAAGAATTTTTCGTTGTGTCCCTGTAAAAATCTATAAATGCTAGATTCACCAAAATGCTTATAGTTAGTGCAACAGTGATTTATAATATTCATACAAATTTTCAGCTCAATTGAATAAGGCGTTTAGATGCTATCGCACTTTTAAAAATTTAGTCTCATGGGCCATAATGATAAAGAATTTTTCTTTGTGTCCCTGTAAAAAAACTGTAAGTGCTAGATTCACCAAAATCTATACAGTTGGTTCAAATGTGACCTATAACATGTATACAAATTCTTTGCTCAGATTAATAAGGCGTTTAGACGCTATCACACTTTTAAAAATTTGGCAAAGAATTTTTCTTTGTGTCCCTGTAAAAAAACTGTAAGTGCTAGATTCACGAAAATCTATACAGTTCGTGCAACTGTGACCTATAACATGCGTACAAATTTTTTGTTCATATTAAATAAGCGTTTAGACGCTATCGCACTTTAAAAAATTTGGCCCCATAGGCCATAATTATAAAGAATTTTTCTATGTGCCCCTGTAAAAAAACTAAGTGCCAGATTCTCCAAACTCTATACAGATTGCGTAACTGTGACCTATAATATGTGTATAAAGTTTTTGCTCAATTGAATAAGGCGTTTAGATGCTATCGCACTTTTAAGATTTTGGTCCCTTGGCTATAATGAAAAAGAATTTTTCTTTGTGTCCCTGTAAAAAAACTATAAGTGCTAGATTCACCAAAATCTATAGGGTTCGTACTATGGTGACTTACAATATACGTACCAACTTTCAGCTTATTCGAACAAAGCGTTTAGACGCTAGCGTGTTCACTCACAGACATACACACATACATACACACATACATACACACATACATACACACATACATACACACACACATACATACATCATCGTAAAAATAGTGAAAACGGACACGTTGGACCTCGAAACGTATAGAAACATCAAAATCTCGAATTCGGATTTTTGACATGATTACAATACTTTCCTCACTATAGTGTTCGGAAAGTAAAAACGGGAATACTCAGAACATCTATTTAACGAGCGAGATATGAATTTAATTCGGTCTCAATTCGTATCCAGGATTTGAAAACTGAACTTTTCGAACACTGGTAGAGTAGATGTGTTTTTAAAACAAAAATGGATTCCTTCCAACAGAAAACATGAATAAATTGTTATAACAGCTTCTATGATTTTTTTCAATTGTAATATCCTCCGTTTAAGCATGCAAAGCTCTACCCAGTAAATTTTTTATACTAAAATTTATTTTTGATATTTCTTAAAAGCATATGATGCGAAACACATTTACAATATTTTGTGTCAATCTGATTATTCACTTTAGCAACAAAATGAGAATTGTTGCAAATACTTAATTACAACAACGATGTATAAAAGAAATTAAGAAAGAATCTTTCTACTACCTTTTCATTCATAATTTTTTAATTAATATAATTGCAGTATCTTATGACTATATTCATTTGTTTATTATACATTTTTAAACAGATTATTTCGTATTACCTAAGCGATTTTTTTTTTTTTTTTTTTTTGTAAACTTTAATAGTTTCTTTAGATTTGCACATTGAAGAACAAACAACTAATTAATGTATGCATTACTTATATGATCATGCATTTGTTGTGTAACGTGAAAAATTTCATTATTATTAGCAGCCATTTTAGATTTTGAACTCCTAATATATAGAGAAATACTAGGATTTTTAATCGATAAGGTCATCTCATGGTTAATTACTTTCTGTGCGTCATTAGCTGTTAAATAGCTCGTTATGTTTTCTTAGAATTTATAATTTAGTGCACATAAAACTAAAAAAAAAATATATGGAATAATATGGTAAAATAATCAAGTAAATTTGTCTTCATTAAATGGAAATTACTTGTTATTATATATACACAGAACATATTTCCTTTATTATAATATGCTAAATTATACATGCATATCAATAGTTATAATTATAAATAACACATAAAAATCATATAAATATAAAATTCAAATTATTATTATAATATAATATACATATATTTTATTTCATTTAAAAGAAAAATATATAAATAAAGTAAAATACATAAATCACATAAATAATGCTCCTACAAATTTAGAAACATACTGTGTGGTACAACATTGTAAAGACACCAAGAATTTTTTCTTCGACTAAAGTAAACAATTTTAATTATATATGCGCATTAAACTTTCTCTTTACTGTATGAAACAACTTGATAAAAATATCAAGAAAAATTTTCTCTGTTAAAAATAAATAAATCTAATCATATATACCTAATTTCATTTTTCCTTTTACTTCCTTATACAAAGTATAAGGAAGTATAGTAATCCCGATTTGCGAAATGGATTTTGTATTTCACATTGCTCGAAAACGAATGATCGCTGAATGTTGCCAATTTACACGTGTGACTGTCATGATGTCTAGTTGTACACCTGCATGTGTCGGCTTAACACGAACTCTAGTTTTAGAGATATAAGGGATTTTACACGATTTTTCGTGACGTCTGTCTGTATGTGTGTCTGTGTGTGTGTCCGTATGTCGCATAACTCAAAAACGGTTGGACGTAGAAAGTTGCGAATTGGTACAGAGGTGTGTTACAACATCTAGTTGTGCACCTCCCTTTTTGGACTTTGTATGATTTTCCGTTTTGGAGATATTTAGAAAATTAGGTTCATAATGACAAAAAATACATAGGTTTTGGCCATAATGTATCAAAAAACGGTGATAACTCAAAAATGGTTTGGACAAATCTTGCAGTTTAACTGACTTCCCGACGAGCTAGACATTTGAAACTTTCAGAACACGTTGACAATGCATTTTTAAAAATATTTTTAGCCAACTGTTTCCGATACCTGCTGCCTTCAGCGGCGTTTATGTGATTGAACAGAAAATTTATTTAACTAACTTCCCGACTAGCTAGATATTTGAAACTTTCAGACTAGGTCAGAACACGGTGAAAATGCATTTTTTTAATACTTTTAGCCAACTGTTTAGGGTCCCTGCTGCCTTCGGCAGCGTTACCAGTACAAATCTTGCAATCGAGTTTTAACTAACTTCCCGACTAGCTAGACATTTAAAACTTCAGGAAAAGCTCAAAACACTGGGACAATGCATTTTTCAAATATTTTTAGCCAACTGTTTCGGGTCACTGCTGCCTTCGGCAGCGTTTATATTGTTCAACAGAAAAATTATTTAACTAACTTCCCGACTAGCTAGACATTTGAAACTTTCAGAATAGTTCAGAACACGGTGAAAATGCATCTTTTTAATACCTTTAGCCAACTGTTTCGGGTCCCTGCTGCCTTCGTCAGCGTTACCAATACAAATCTTGCAATCGGTTTTTAAATAACTTTCAGAAAACGGTGATAATTCATTTTTTAAAATATTTTTAGCCAACTGTTTCGGATCCAATGTCAATGTTTTTTAACATTATGTATATTTCTAAAAGTGTATAAGGAAGTCATGTGGTGCCCACATCATATTTTTTTCATTACTCCTTTTACAAAATATTGTACAGTGCGTTGCATGAATATAAACGCACCTTAACTTTAAGAATTAGAATGGTATAGAAGTGTAATAAAAAATATGAATAGGTGACACTTGAGCCAAACTCTATGTGTATGATTAAAGAAATGAAAATACGAGTCAAAACAATGAAAGACCAATATGATTTTATAGAAAATAACTTTATTGAATTTATGACAAAAATACATGTTGCGTGAATTTAAACGCACATGTAAAAAATAAATAACTGAGTAACAAATACTGTATCTAATACTTTGTAAAGTCACCATGGGCTTCTAGAAGAGCCAGTAAACGCCTTGGCATTGACTGATATAATGGCATGAGGCCATCCAAGATGATTATCTTCTAAGCTAATAGAATGGCCGATTTTAGTTCATCTTTCGTGTTAAACTGCCTTCCGTTTACGTAAACACGGCGAACCAAAATACCCCATACGTTCTCCATTATGTTTAAATCGGGGCTTTTTAAGGGCCAATCCATAACTTTAATTTTATTGTCACGGAATCATTTTTTCACGACATGTACTGTATGTACAGATGCACAATCTTGCTGAAAAATATAATTTCTTCCAGCTTTCTAGCCTGCTTGACGGCGGAGGTTCCTTGTGAGCATATGGACATAATCTACAGAGATCATAGTGTTCTCCACAAACTCTAATTCGAAAGTCCCTTTAAAACCTATGACTACCCACACTATGACAGACCCATCTCCAGATTGACGTTTTGAACAGTAAATTCCTTCGGTTCTCAAATCGTGCCAGTAGCTATGAAATCTGTTCGGGTCATCGAGATTGAACTTTTTTTCATCTGAGAAGATGACGTTTTGCCAATTTAGTCGATCTAGTACCCATTTTCTTCTCCATTCCAACCGCATATCTTAGTGCTTCTGAGTGAGGGGTGCTTTCGCCTTTATTTTCTTAAATTTAATGAATGTTGCAGCTTTGATGGTTGTCCGATGTTGAATGTTGCAGCTCCATATGGTTGTCCGATGAACACCCAGCTTGTATTGAGCCTTTAACTTCGCACAGGAAATACTCTTATTCTTTGCAGCGTTGCATATTCGACGTTTGTCGTAAGTGGCGAGCTTTCCTGTTCGCATCTTAACGCTTTTTTTTCCATAATTTGCCCCTTTCTTTATATAATTTCGCACAACACTCTCACTTCTTCCGATTCGGAGGCCTGGTTTACAATTGCTAAAGGTTTTACCACGCATAAAGTCGATTTTTATCCTCTCGTTTACTGTCAAAGTTTCCCTTTTGGCAACCTGATCAAACTCCGTAAATTTTGCACTCAAGCATTAAAACTGACTTTAGAGAATTTTAGCAACACGACTATATGTGTTTTAATTTAATTCAGGTGGATCTGTTAAATTTTAAATGCAAAATACAGAGTGCGTTTAATTTCGCGCAACAAACGAAAAACAGTGAAAGATAATAAAATGCATGAAACTCATTTACATAAGTTTGCATCAGCCTAAATATACGTGCTCAAAGCATCTTATTCAGTTGTTAGTCATATGCAATAACTGTAAGTCACATTCCTTCTTTTAAAAACTTAAAAATTCTGTTTCTGGTTATTGGAAAAGGTGCGTTTATATTCATGCAACGCACTGTATCATTCTCTCTCACAAAAAAAGTTGTTCCTGTTAAATATTTTCCTCTTTAAACATCACGGCACAATGAATCTACTACAAATCCCTTCTCTAAAATGGGTGTACTAATTCATATACAATGCCCTTTTAGTGTATTTAAGTGTTTGATTCCTTGAACATTATAACAAAGGTGCTTCTAGCTCAACAAAATGAAGATTTACTCCGAAATTATAGCTTGGATGGAAAAAAATAATGCTCTAGTGAATACAATTTTCACTTCAGAGAACATTATAAATATTTGAGTAAATGTTTGACTAAAGCACAAACACCGAATACAAACTTTTGAATTTCCTCACATATAACCCAGTATTATGCGAAAACAAGAGGTTATACAAAAATTACAATTTATTCCCCGTTATTGTAACAGTTTATTTTTTAGCACGTTATTATCAATTTTAAATTGGAACATTATGAGAATAAATACTTTTCACAAACTTCGTTTCGTTACATTCTGCTGAAGTGAATATAATGGTTCGACTAAAGAAGAAACTTTTACTTTAAAATCTAATTAAAAATATATTTGTTCTAATATTCCAACGACAGGGCTGCCCTAACTCCTGTAATAACCTTTAGCATTCACCTTTCGCATAATTTCCTGGGTCAACACAAAACTTCAAAAGCATAAAGTAAAAGTGCAGCTTACCAGAAATTTTACCCGCTGGATTTTACTCATCTAGATTTCATATATTGCGAGTTATGTTATTTTCTGCTAAATATCTGAAAATCACAATTCCGTTAGATATCAGAAGTGTGACAAAAAGTGACTATATCTCAGAAATCATTGTATGCAAATGCGCAAAACTTAATATGAGACAAGATCACTATTAAATCTATGCTGACATTTTAGAGTGCATTTTAGACAATAGGCTGCGCTGCTAAATTATTATATGCCAAACTTGATGCGTGAGATGAATATTCATTAAAAAAAGAAAAAAACATTGACTTAATTTGACTTCATATAATGGTTTGGTTGGTTGGTTGGATTTTGCGTCGCACTAGTGCTGCGCAGATGGGCAATTGGCGACGGTCTGGGACTCGCCCCTAGAAGTGGTCCGGAGACATGCCATCGCAATTTTGATCCTCCACGGAAAGGATGGCTCTCCGGCTTCGGTGACCCCCTCATATAAGGGGATACGTGACGCTTGTATCACTTACCATCTACGATTTTTGACATGGACCTATCTTAGTATTTATCAGTTAATTATACAGAATACTGTATTGATAGAATCTCTTTTTAAAAAGCAATATTATTTTTTATGCTAACCAGTAATTGGCGTTTTTATATAGAATGTTATAAAAGAAAATTTTGTGACGTTAGACACAGCGTAATGGATTTAAATTTATAATGTGTGGATAATTTTTTTATATATGTATATTTAAAATTCTATAAATATGCTTATATAATTCTTCCTTTTTTTTTTAATAAAAAAATATATTTTACTTGATACATGTTTAATCCTAATTTATTGGAGCTCGTCTACAAAATTGGAGACCACCTTCTATTGCAGATTGATGTAAAAAGAAATCTCGCACTAAGAGCACAAGCACCAAAAGCAATAAAACACCACAAGCTGTAATCTTATATAATGATTATGCATTTTTAACACTTTCCAACAAGGTTGAAAAGTGTTTATGACTTGGGTTTGTCTGTCTGTCTGTCCGTCTGTCTGTCCGATCTCTAACTCCCGTAAATATTTATGGAATTTCTTGAAACTGATATATGTTATTCAAGTTCACTATCGGATGTTCCCTATTGAAAATGGAGTTTATACCTCTACTGGTTTGTGTACAGGGACCCCGAAAATATTTCAAAGCATTGTGTTCTATGAGAAGCATTTCTATAAAACATATTTCCATACCCTTACTGTAAGCAAATCTTAATGAAATTGAAATATGTTATACCAGTTCACTAGAAGATGTCTCCTGTTGAATATGGAGTTTATACCTCTACTAGTTTGTGTACAGGGACCCCCCTAAAATATTTCAAAGCATTGTGTTATATGACAGGCATTTCTATAAACCATATTTCCGTACCCTTACTGTACACAAATCTTAATGAAATTGAAATATGTTATTCAAGTTCACTATCGGATGTTTCCTGTATAAAATGGAGTAAATACCACAACTGATTTGTGACAGGGACACACAAAAGTGTTTCAAAGCATTTTTTTCTATGAGAGGCATTTCTATAAACCATATTTCCATACCCTTACTGTACACAAATCTTAATGAAATTGAAATATGCTATTCAAATTCATTATCGGATGTTTCCTGTATAAAATGGAGCAAATACCACCACTGACTTGTGTACAGGGACACACAAAAGTATTCCAAAGCATTGTATTTTATGGAGATATTTCTATAATCTAAATTTTAATAACTTTACTTTGCACGAAGATTTATGAAATTGAAATGTGTTATTTATAAGCACAAAAGAAAATGCTTTGAATAGAATATAGCATGATTAGCATTAGATTTACAGGGTGACACAAAAATATTCAGTTATATAAAGAGCTATTAATAAATATTTGCTAAAAGTGTAGTTTCGTTTACATTAAGCATTTTTAACACTTTCTAACATTTTTAACACTTCCCAACAAGGTTGAAAAGTGTTAATGATTTCAGTTTGTCTGTCTGTATGTCTCTCTAATTCCCGTAAATATTTGTGGAATTTCTTGAACCTGATATATGTTATTCAAGTTCACTGATGAATGTTCCCTTTTGAAAATCGAGTTTATACCTTTACTGGTTTGTATACAGCGACACCCGAAAGTAGTTCAAAGCATTGTGTTCTATGACAGGTATTTCTATAAATCGTATTTTCATACTATTACTGTACACATATCTTAATAAAATTGAAATATGTTATTCTAGTTCACTGTAGGATGTTCCCTGTTGAAAATGGAGTTTATACTTCTATTGATTTGTGTACAGGGGCACCCAAAAGTATTTCAAAGCATTATGTTCTATAAGAGGTATTTCTATAAATCATATTTTCTTACCTTTACTGTACACATATCTTAATGGAATTGAAATATGTTATTCAAGTTCACTATTGGATTTTTCCTGTATAAAAGGGATTAAATACCAACTCTTTTTTATATACAAGGACACTCAAAAGTATTCTAAAGCACTGCGTTCTATGAGAGATATTTCTATAAATCAAATTTTAATAACTTTACTTTCCACGAAGTTTTAGGAAATTGAAATATGTTATTTATATGAGCAAAAAAATGCTTTACATAGAATATAGCATGATTAGCTCTTGATTTACAGGGTGACACAAAAATATTCAGTTACATGAAGAGCATTTCTAAAAATTTGCTACAATTCTACTTTCGTTTACATTAAGCGTTTTTAACACTTCCTAACCTTTTTTTTAAGTGTGAATATGATATCAATTTGTGTATCTGTCAGTCTGTCTGTCTGCCCGCGCTCTAACTCCCGTAAATATTTATGAAATTTTTTGAAACTGATATATGTTATTCAAGTTCACTATCGGATGTTTCCTATTGAAAATGGAGTTTATACCTCTACTGGTTTGTGTACAGGGACACCCGAAATTATTTCAAAGAACTGTGTTCTATGAGAGGTATTTGTATAAACCATATTTTCATACCTTTACTGTAAAACATCTTCATGAATTTGAAATATGTTATTCAAGTTCACTATTGGATGTTTCCTGTATAAAATAGATTACATACCAACTCTGTTTTATGTACAGGGACACTCAAATGTACCACAAAGCATTGCGTTCTTTGTGAGATATGTCTATAAATCAAATTTTAATAACTTTACTTTTCACGAAGTTTTAGGAAATTAAAATATGTTATTTATATGCACAAAAGAATGCTTTGCATAGAATATAGCAGGATTACCATTAGATTTACAGGGTGACACAAAAATATTCAATTATATTAAGAGCTATTATTAAGAAATTGCTAGAATTTTATTTTCATTTACGTTTTTGACACTTTCTGTCATTTTTTTTTTTTTTTTTTTTGTGAATATAATTTCAATTTGTGTATCTGTCTGACTGTTCTTCTGTCCGTCTGTCTGTCTCCCTGTCTGATTTCTGCGCTCATTCCCGTAAATATTTATGGAATTTCTTTAAACCAATATATTTTATTGAAGTTCACTATCGGATATTCCCTATTAAAAATGGAATGGATACCTCTTCTGGTTTGTGTATAGGGACACCAAAAGTATTCGAAAGCAATGTGTTCTATCAGAGGAGATTCTATAAATCATATTTTAATACCTTTAATGTATAGAAACTTTAATGAAATTTTAATATATTTTTCAATTCCCTATTGGATGTTTCCTATGTAAAATAGAGTACATTTCTAACTGGTTTGTGTACAGGGGCACTAGAAAGTACTACAAAGCATTGTGTTGTATGAGAGTTATTTTTATAAACCAAATTTTAATAATTTTATTTTCCACAAAGCTTAATGCAATTGAAATATATTATTCGTACGCACAAAAGAGTGTGCCTTCTATGTAATATAGTATAATTAACATTAGATTTACAGGGCCACACAAAAATAACCAGTTACATTAAAAGGTATTAATAAAAATTTGCTGGAATTGCCCTTTTGTTTACATGAGAGTTTTAACACTTTATTATAATTTTAGTGGGAATATGATTTCAATTTGTGCATCTGTCTGTCTGATTGTCTACCTTTCTATCTGCTTGTCTCCGGCTCCTATCATCCGTGACTGTTTTGAGAATTTTTTAAAAATGACACACTCAATTTCCGTATGGAATGTTCCCTATTTAAAATGTCATTAATAGGTCCTGTACAACTAGTTTGTTTACAGGGACAACAACAACAACAGCAACAATAAAAAAAAAAAAGCCAATGTATTACGTTTTAGGACAGACTTTTTTAAAAGTTATATTTGAAAAACTTTCTACTACAAAAATCTTAAAAACATTTACATGTATTATTAATATTCTAAAATATAATTTTGTATAGAATATGATATGATTAACGTTCAGATTTACAGGGCTACAGTAAAATATTCAGAGAGTTTAAAAACTGTAATTGTAATCTAACGGCTGCATTTTCTTTTACGTTAAGCCTTAACACTTTGCAAAATGCCTAAGAGTAATTTTAAAATCAATTTGTCTATCTGTACGTTTTTCAGTCCTTCTGTCTGTTGTCCGATAACGTAGGCAAAGAATATTAATAGTTATTCGATACAACAATTGCGTACAGTTGTAAAGTGTTACTAATCAATGCGTACTGCATGATTTTTTTTTCTTGTTTATTTCTATTTTAAAATGTTTAAGATTCTTTTTATGTAATATTTCTTTGTGAGAAATCTTTTTTTAATATTTAATATCTAGTAGGCTACGCCCGCTTCGCTGGTCACTGTATTTAAATGAATTTTCAAAATAATTGAATCACCATTCATTTTTTATATCGCATTATAAATAAAAACTTATTATAAATAAAAACTTATAAATATAACCTCACTCCTGGTACCCGTTGCCTATGTCCCCCGCTCTTTTTACTATAATCAATAAAATATTTCTTCCGTTTTGCTTCCGCGGAGGATCAAAACTGTGATGGCATGTCTTCGGACCACCTCTAGGGGTGAATCCCAGACCAATCCCGTCGCCAATTGCCTGTTGTACAGCACTAGAGCGACGTAAAACCCGATCAACAAACCATGCACTCGTTTTGCAACAATGCTCTATGGTATTATGTGAATGATTCTCAAGAATGAATCAACAATTGTTTACAAATTTAATAGATTATGTATGGGAAATAAGTACGCTCTTAGAACTTCAAAACTGATAATTTTTATAAAGTTGTTCATTATTCCTTAATTTTAGACTGTTTTTAGTTTAATATTAGACTTATTTTATAATAAAAGAGATCGAATGATACCGCGTTGTGAAACTTTGTAACGTAATATCTTTAAATCTAATAACTTGTTGTATCGTGTTGACTTGTCTAATAACTTATCCTCACACAAAATGAACAGTTTTTAGAGATGTTTTTAAAGAGTATAACATATATGCAGTATCTTTTAGAAAATATCATCAGTTTTTGCTATTAAAAAAAAAAAAAAAAAAAAATGGCCGACTTCCATCACTAAAGTAGTTAAATTTAGACCAATCAAAAATAGGAGTGTTCCACCCGGATGTGTTCTACCGACAAACTCTTTTCATTCTTTATATAGATGAGAGATATTCTGCTTGATACACGTTTAATCCTAATTTATTCCATCTCGTCTGCAAAACTGAAGACACCTTTATTGCAGATTGATATAAACAAAAACTTTGCACTTAAAACTAAAGATGAAGTAAAACATCATAAGCAGTGATCTAAGCTTCATCATAAGCTTTTTATGTATTTTTAATTTGTTTTTTAAAGTGTTTAAGATTCTTTTTTCGTATTTTTTTTGGTAAGAAATGTTACTTATAAACTATGAATCCTACTAAATTTATTAAAATTTAATTAGACAAAGGCATTAACTTTATAATTGCATTCTTCATACTTTATCCATAACTGCCAATATTTTAGTTTATTACGGAGCATTTTTAGCTCCGCCTGTATTCCATACACCTTTTTTTTTTTTATCGTAGTTATGTATTGGAGAAACATATTCTAAAAATAGAGCACTGGAAATAATTTTACAAGCACTGGAAATAACAATATTCATTATGAATTAAATTTGTGATGAAATAAATTGTCTTATACGTAAAGTTTCATAATACACAAATGTTTCATGTCAAGCATGCTAATTTCTTACAGCTATACATAAACTTTAAACTAACAAAATGTTAAAATTAACGAGAGTATATTCAAAAACAGTCACACATGTTTTCAGCTTGAAAGAATGTGTTTTATGTGTAATTTACTTTCTCTTTTTAAGTGGGAGATTCATTAGAGCAGAGACAAAAGGGAAAAATCTTATAGATATAGTTTTTCTAGTCTACTTTTTTATTCTTCTTTTAAGTATTATTATTATTTTCTATTTCACAGAAGAATACGCTGTCAATTCCTTATTTACTTCCTTATGAATTAAATTTGTGATAAAATAAATTGTCTTATACGTAAAGTTTCATAATACACAATTGTTTCATGTCAAGCCTGCTAATTTCATACAGCTATACATAAACTTAACCCCTTAACGCGCGCTGTCCTCGCTGCGAGGACGCAAAATTTAAGATCCAGCTGCAAAAATTTACGTTTATAACATAGCAGAAAAGGCCGTTTTTTAAATTCAAAATTTTTCAAATATTTTTCATTCTTAAAATTTAAAATTTCTATTAGTTTAATTTATTTCATGAACTCCGGTGGCAGTATAATTTAAATGATCCGAATTGTCTTGCTCCGCAAAGGGTTAAAACTAACAAAATGTTAAAATTAACGAGAGTATATTAAAAAACAATCACATATTTTTTCTGCTTGAAAGAATGTTTTATGTTTAATTTACTTTATCTCTTTTTTAGTGGGAGATTCATTAGGGCAGAGACAAAAGGGAAAAATCCTATAGATATATTTTTTCTAGTCTATTTTTTTTTTTTTTTTTTTTGGTATTATTATTACTTTCTCTTTTACAGAAGAATACGCTGTCAATTTCTTATTTCCTTTCTATTCCAAAAAAAAAAAAAAAAAAAAAAGCTATTATTATCATTAATTTCTCTTTTACACAAGAATATGCTGTCAATTTCTAATTTTCTCTCTATTCTAAAATAAATAAATAATACTACCGCTACCGTTTTATAATTTATCGTGTCATTTCCACTTCCCTTATATTTTTAGCATAAAGACATGAAATTTGGCAAATTTATACAGAAATGTGTGATAAACATTATGAAACAAACCGTTTATTTGTCAAAGCATTATTTTAGGAGATGTTTAACATTGTAATAAGGCAAAATATTTCGGTTATAAAAGGTTTACAGTGTAAGGTTAGGGGTAGTTTTCGTAGAAGGCTCGCAAAGTAAGAGTTGTGAGGAAGTAGAGTCTGATCACTGGTTTTACTAAAGCACTCTGCGAAAGGTAGGTAAGAGTTTGAATTTAAAAGGGAAGCATTGTATTTTGCGTGTTAAAACAAATAAATTAGTTTCAGTGTAAGTTTTTATTGGAAACGGGTTAGAATAAAAAATGTAAATTAGTTATGGTATATATATATATATATATTTAATCGTGCTTGGGTGATGTAGGTGGTTTAGGTGGCTAAGGAACTTCTGCTTTAATTTATATTTTGGCAACGAGCGTTTTTTATGGAAAAAGGATTTACGAACATTTAAAAGATCAGCAAGTTTGTCGACAGTTTCGTCATATGGGTCATAAAATAATTAAATTATTAGGCTTAAATTATTGTTTTATGGTGAGATTATTAGGCCACCCTGAAAATGGTATAGTTTATGTACATTTTTCAAATTTTCAGAGAGTTATAATTTTCCAAAATACCAGGATGTTAATGTTAAATGTATGTGACAAACATTAATTCATTTCTCCCCGAAAATTTATTACATTCAAATTTTATTTTTTTATGCAATAGAAGGAATAACCCTAATATATCCCATGCATATTTTTGATTAAAAAACCTACATTGAATTATGAAAATTATTGATGAATTAATATTTCAAAAAATTTTTAATTATGACCTGGATTGATTTTTGTTCGAATAGAACGGGCATCATCAAAAACATCGGTTTCAAAATTTAAAGATCATTCGTACCATTATTTTTACAGTTGAAGTCATATTTCACTTTTTACTGTTACTCGTTACCATTTGTGTCATCTATAACTTTGCATACACATGATTTAAAATAGTTTTTCAAGTACATTTAGATACACATATCATTTATTAATTAGCATTACTCCAGTGTATCTTTTATTTAAAATTGCCATACTTCTTTTCTGGTTATTACCTGAATGAGCATAACACATTTCAGCGAGCAATCTTATTATTTTATTATTTTCATTTTAATATAGAGATTTGGCTCATCAAGAATTAATTTAAAATATATAAATCATATACTTTACCAATCCGCTTTGATCTCAAAAATTTGAATATGTAGTCAAAAATGTGTGTTAAATTTAGAAAATAAATGAAATTGGGGTAAATTCTAATATGTAGACTACACTCTAAGTAAAATTTAAACTATTGTGTTAATAACTAGGCGTAATTACAAATCGATCGGAATCAAATGCATGTTTCTACGATAATTTTCGGCGAAATTAGTCGGGGTATTGCGTTTATTTTTGTTTTATTTTATTTTATATTAACTATTTATTTAATTATTTAATTTTAATTTAATTATTATTTTTTTTTACCTATTGTACATTGAATGCCATACGATAAAATGAGTACGAAATTCAAAAATTGTTAATAAACTGTAGAAACCGCATAATTATTATTATTTTTTTTTTACTATTATTATATTTTCAAGAGCAATAACGTTCTATTACATATTCACTAACAGTTACAATGTATTATAGTTAAAATTCGAAAACCTGAATTAAGAAACATTTATATCTGTATACACTTATACTTTTCAATCATGTGTATGAAATTTAAACATTATATTAAATGAGAATGATCTACTTAACTTGTTAAAGTTTATTTAAGTACGCAACCTTTTGACTATGTGTCAAAAGGCATATTTGCAATTTGCATGCAAATTTGAAAAAAAAATTTCTTTGGCTCTGGAGAATATAAATATTGATTAACTTTTAACTAATATGCACTCTCAGAAATGGATACTCATATTTCACGAAATTTTCTTTAATTTTCACGAAACCGTTTCCAAGGAAACACTGCGAGCGAATATCTCGTCAAATTGAGAAAATTACTTTCGTTACTTGTTTAAACATACGAATTTCGACAAAAGTAAAGATACACTTATTCATCCTAGTTTCGTGATATAGAATAAAATACAAATTGTAAAATTATAAAATTACCTACAAGTTCGTTGCTTTAGACATTAAGTTCTAATTATATTTAATGAAAACATAAATAAAACAGAACAAACAAATAAAAGTCATTTGGACATTTATTTGACACCTATAGTTACAATGACTTATGTTTCAATTGAACCATATTTTTACAGAAATTCACAGAAACAAGTGAACACAATATTTTGTAGACATAGGAGATCACAAACATCTATGCCCGCACCGGGATTCGAAACCGAGACCTGGGAATACAGAAAGCAGCCCCTACCAACCGAACCACCAGGCCGGCAAGTAAAAGTCATTGTAACGTAAAATCGAAACAACACAGGTAAAAAAAAACAATAAGGCGGTAACGAAAGTTAGCACATGCTATTGTGAGTAAACAGTTTCTTCAAATATTTGAGAGTTCACGTTTCCTCAAAAATCACGTGATCGCTTGACGAAATGGTTGTCAAAAACAACGAAATTAAGCCCAAGGATGTCTGAATCGTCAAAATTGAGTTTATTATTTCTGAGAGTATGTATGAAATATTGTTACATAATTATTGGTGCGCCTTTAAAAGCATGATCGGGACTAGCATATAAATTCCACTGCCCGATACATATTTATTAGGACGGGATACTATTGATTTCATTCCGGATTTTTTGTAGACCAGTTTTGTGGAACACAAAAATTAATTAGAAATATTAGTTCTATCCTTACAAATTTAGTACCAAATGAAAAGGGCAGTTTTTCTGAATCCAGGAGTGCAAGCAGTTTTTCGACACGACAATCAGATTTTATAAAATTAACTAAAGTATGAAATTTAGGTGTCAACACTTAATTTCAATTCATCTCCGTCATTTTAAAAAGTACGTGGCCCAGTTTTGTGGTCAAAAAATTAGATAAAATATAAATTAAAAATTAAAAATTAAAAATTATAAGTTTAAAGTTTAAAAATAAAAATAAAAATAAAAATTTTGCAGATTGAAATTAATAGTCATCCGTACTGAACTAAATTTTGTCTTTGACAGAATTTTTAATTTTTTTTTTTTTTTAATTATTATTATTATTATTTTAATACTTTATTTTATTTATTTATTTACTTAGTTTGAGATTCAGTGATTGGAATTTGAATAGATTAAAATATTTTTTTAAACTAGCAGGCTACGCCCGCTTCGCTGGTCACTATATTTAAATGAATTTTCAAAAGAATTGGATAATTATTTATTTTTTACATCACATTATAAATAAAAAAGAAAAAGAAAAAAGTATATATATCCATTGAAATCGCTCTATACCTCGTTTCGGTTACCCGCTGCAAACGGCAGCTCTTTTTTCCGCCCGACTGCATCGAGTCCAGGTTCCGACTGTCTGCAGAAAAGTCTTTCCCGCGCACTTCAATCTGGGTATTTATCGACGACATGTGGATTTTCTGTTATTTAAAAACTACGATTTTAAAGATGACTGTATCTGAGCATCTATTATATATTTTAGTTTTTGAACCATGTGTTTTATAGCCCCGTTATTTGCACTATATTACGATTTGACTCCGACCAGTATAATCAAATCAAATAAAAAGTAGATTTTCTTTTAAAAGGAATTAAATACATTAAAAACAAATACATTTTAATCAGTTTAATCCTTTCTACTATATATTACCATTTTTTCCCCAAATAAATATTATAAATAATTAAAAAATAATAATATTTTAAAGGAATTAATTAAAAATGAAAAATAAAAAGTTGTTATACTATAAAAATTATACATTATCATAAAAAATTATTACTATTGCATTGCCATTTGATTTTCAATAAATATAATAAATTAAAAATAAATAAATAAATAAATAAAAATAAAAATTCGCCTTCAAATGAATGTATTAAATAAAAGATAAATTGCGTAATTGTCGTTACTAAGATACTCAGACGATTACATTGGAAGAATAAATTCATTAAAAATTAAACACAAAAGCCAATATTTAAGATTGAAAAAACATTAATTAAAAAATTTCAAATTCGAAAAAGTCTCGATGAGGTGCACACCTACCTGGTCCCAGGTACCCATCTGCCAAGTTTTGTAGCTCTGCGATTAGTAGTGTGAGCGCCAGAGCGCAGACAGACACACAGACAGACACTTCTCTTTATTTATATGAATAACTAAAGATGATTTATCATGTGCAATTTTTTGTATAATAATAACAGAGCGTCTAATTTTCTGGATTTTCCAATATCACTTTTATTATTTATTTACAGAAATTCCGCTGGAAATAAACCAAAACATTTTGTAAGGAAATCGTGGTGTGGTAAAATCGTGTGATTTTTGGCATCTATTTAATAGCCACATGAAAATACAGATAAATAGAAAAATATATAGAAATTTTTAATATATATATCTTATACTATTAAGTGAGCAATATTTGCATGTATATTTCACTGTTCTCGAAAACGGTAGTTCGGACAGTCACGAGATTTAACACAAAGGTACCCTCCGAAAAATCACTGTGCACTCCGAAGTCGGGATTTCGAATTTTTGTTTAGTTTTCTTTTAATTAATAAAAATAGGAAAAGAATAAGCTAATAACAGTAAAAAATTAGCCATTTAAATTTTTATCCATAATTTAATTGTTGCCAAAAAAAAAAAAAAAAAAAAAAAAAAAAAACTTATACTATTAAGTGAGCAATTTTTGTATTTAAATTTTATCCATAATTTAATTGTTGCCAAAAAAAAAAAAGACATACTATTAAGTGAACAATATTTGTATATGTATATTTCACTGTTCTCGAAAACGGTAGCTCGGACAGTCACGAGATTAAACACAAAGGTGCCCCCAGAAGGATCATTGTGCACATCGAAGTCAGAATTTCGAATTTTTGTTTAGTTTTCTTTTAATTAATAAAAATATGAAAATAATAAGCTAATAATCGCAAAAAATTAGCCATTTAAATTTTATCCATAATTTAATTGTTGTCAAAAGAAAAAAAAAAATAGTTTTTTTTTTTTTTTTTCAACAGGAAAATAAATACATTTATCTAAACATGAACAATCTAATCTAATATATATTATAAATGTGAATGTCCGTTTATTTGACTGAGTTTCACGCTAAAACTGCTCGATGGATTTCCATGAAATTTGTTATGGAGATAGCTTATACCCTAACTTAGAAAGTTGGCTGCCTTTTATTCCGAAAAAAAAACTTTTTTTTTGTTATTTTTATGCATAAAATAGCAGTTTTGTAAGTTTTGCAGTTTTACTCTCCGAACACTATAGTGAGGAAAGTATTGTAATCATGTCAAAAATCCGAATTCGAGATTTTGATGTTTCTATGCGTTTCGAGGTCCCCTGAGTCCGTTTTCACAATTTTTACGATGATGTATGTATGTGTGTGTGTGTGTGTGTGTGTGTGTATGCCTGTGAGTCAACACGCTAGCGTCTAAACGCTTTGTTCGAATAAGCTGAAAGTTGGTACGTATATTGTAAGTCGCCATAGTACGAACCCTATAGATTTTGGAGAATCTAGCACTTATAGTTATTTTACAGGGACACAAAGAAAAATTCTTTATCATTATGGTCTACGGGACCAAAATCTTAAAGGTGCGATAGCATCTAAACGCCTTCTTTAATTGAGCAAACAATTTATACACATGTTATAGGTCACAGTTGCACGAACTGTATGGAGTTTGGAGAATCTGGCACTTATAGTTTTTTTACAGGGGCACAAAGAAAAATTCTTTATCATTATGGCCTATGAGACCAAATTTTAAAAAAGTGCGATAATGTCCAAATGCCTTATTAAACTGAGAAAATAATTTTTACACATATTATAGGTAATAGTTGCATGAACTGTATAGAGTTTGGTGAATCTAGATCTTATACTTTTTTTACAGGGACACAAAGGAAAATTCTTTATCATTACGGCCTATGGGACCAAATTTTAAAAAGAGCGAAAGAAATTTATACACATATTATAGGTCACAGTTGCACGAACTGTATGGAGTTTGAAGAATCTGGCACTTATAGTTTTTTTACAGGGGCACAAAGAAAAATTCTTTATCAATATGGCCTATGGGACCAAATGTTAAAAAGTGCGATAATGTCAAAATGCCTTATTAAACTGAGAAAATAATTTTTACACACATTATAGGTAATAGTTGCATGAACTGCATAGAGTTTGGTGAATCTAGATCTTATACTTTTTTTACAGGGGCACAAAGAAAAATTCTTTATCATTACGGCCTACGGGACCAAATTTTAAAAAGTGCGATAGCATCTAAACGCCTTCTTTAATAAAGAAAACAATTTATACACATATTATAGGTCACAGTTGCACGAACTGTATGGAGTGTGGAGAATCTGGCACTTATAGGTTTTTTACAGGGGCACAAAGAAAAATTCTTTATCATTATGGCCTATGGGACCAAATTTTAAAAAGTGCGATAATGTCAAAATGCCTTATTAAACTGAGAAAATAATTTTTACACATATTATAGGTAATAGTTGCATGAACTGCATAGAGTTTGGTGAATCTAGATCTTGTACTTTTTTTACAGGGACACAAAGAAAAATTATTTATCAATACGGCCTATGGGACAAAATTTTGAAAAGTGCGATATCGTCTAAACGCCTTATTCAATTGAACAAAAAAATTACACACATTACATAGGTCACAGTTTCACGAACTATATAGGTTTTGGTTAATCTAGCACTTCTAGCTTTTTTACAGGGACACAACAAATAATTCTGTATCATTATGGCGTATGGGGTGAAAGTTTTTAAAGTACGATAGCATCTAAATGCCTAATCCGTTGGAGTGGAAAATTTATATACGTGTTATAGGTCACCATCACAGAAATTGTGTGGATTTTGGTAACTCTAGCACTTAACGAGTTTTACGGGGACACAATTAAAAATTGTTCATCATTAAGACCTTAGACTTAAATTATTTAAAGTGCGACAGCGACTAAACTCCTTATTCAAATTAACTGAAAAATTATATACATTTTATACGTCATCGTCACACGAAATTTATGAACGTTAGAGAATCTAGCACTTATGGTTCTTTTTACAGGGACAAAATACAAATTTCTTTATAATTGTGGTATATGGGTTCAAACTTTAAAGTGCGATAGCGTCTACATGCCTTATCCGATGGTGCTGAAAATTTATATAAATATTATAAGTGACTGTTACACTAACAAAAAGCATTTTGTTGGATCTAGCATTTGTAGGTTTTTACAGGGACACAGTGAATTATTCTTTATCATTATGATCTACGTGTTTGGTAAAATAGCGTTAAATTAAACATCGTGTACTACATATAAAAAAAAAATACCCAATCAACCTATTAAAATTTTCTTTTTTGTTTATTTAACAACTCCTCTTACTTTACTTTTTCTACAGAACAGTTAATTACTCAATGTTCGGAAAGTCGAGTGGAGTCACTCCAGATTTTTTTTACTTTCCGAACACTATAGTGAGGAAAGTATTGTAATCATGTCAAAAATCCGAGTTCGAGATTTCGATGTTTCTATACGTTTCGAGGTCCCCTGAGTCCGTTTTTACTATTTTTACGATGATGTATGTATGTGTGTGTGTATGTATGTGTGTGTGTATGTATGTGTGTATGTATGTATGTGTTTATGTATGTGTGTATGTATGTCTGTGAGTGAACACGCTAGCGTATAAACGCTTTGTTCGAATAAGCTGAAAGTTGGTGCGTATATTGTAAGTCACCATAGTACGAACCCTATAGATTTTGGTGAATCTAGCACTTATAGTTTTTTTACAGGGACACAAAGAAAAATTCTTTATCATTATGGTCTATGGGACCAAAATCTTAAAAGTGCGATAGCATCTAAACGCCTTATTCAATTGAGCAAAAAATTTATACACATATTATAGGTCACAGTTACGCAATCTGTATAGAGTTTGGAGAATCTAGCACTTACAGTTTTTTTTACAGGGGCACAAAGAAAAATTCTTTATAATTATGGCCTATGGGGCCAAATTTTTAAAAGTGCGATAGCGTCTAAACGCTTATTTAATATGAACAAAAAATTTGTACGCATGTTATAGGTCACAGTTGCTCGAACTGTATAGATTTTGGTGAATTTAGCACTTACAGTTTTTTTACAGGGATACAAAGAAAAATTCTTTATCATTATGCCCTGTGGGACCAAATTTTTACTTTCTTCTATATTCAATAGAAGAAAGTATTGGATTCGTAAAAATTTTCGACCTCGGGTTTTTGATGGATTTACACGTTTTGAGAGCTGTAGAACACGATTTGACCATTTTTAGAAAATGTCTGTCTGTTTGTCTGTCAGTCTCTGTGTGTGTGTGACAAACTTTTGTGGCAACTGTATGTCAGGAAGTACTTCACAGAATTTCATACAAATTGGTATGTAGTTGCACTTTGACATAAATTAGTGCCTATCAACTTTTGGTAAAAATTGTCTTACAGGTTGCGTTGCCATCCCGCTTTTTCTAAATTTTTAACATGGTGGTACAGTACAAAATTTTGTATAAAAGTGCAAAAAGAGAATTATTTTTTAATAATCATTAGGAAATTTACCAGAATTATTTATAATAGAGATAGTCAACTGGGAAAAATTTTTTGTATGTGTAGGAGCCTCGCCCTCTCCCCCCTCTGGGGGGAGTAAATTTTTATGATGGGTATCTTTTAAAAGAGCTCTTCAGTACCTTTAAAACGAATGGTGGAACCATAGATTTGCGATAATTTAAAATGAAGTTATCGATTTTTTTTTTCAATTTTAACAATATATATATATATATATATATATATATATATATATATATATATATATATATATATATATATATATATATATATATATATATATATATATATGTAATGTTGACAATAAAATTGAGTTTTTTTGGATATTTAGTGTTGTACTACTTCTCTAATATGGAAATCTTCTACATTATCATGGAAGATAATTTTTTTAAATAATAATTTTAATAAATTATTTTTACTGAGTGAATTTGTATAAGAAAATATGGAAGAAAGTCATGTGGTGGCCACAACATACTAGTTAAAAGTGCGATAGCATCTAAACGCCTTATTCAATTGAGCTGGAAATTTATATGAATATTATAAATCATTGTTGCTCTAACTATAAGCATTTTGGTGAATCTAGCATTTATAGGTTTTTTACAGGGAGACAACGAAAATTCTTTATTATTATGATCTATGGGCTCAAAGTTCAGTAGCGTTAAATAAAACATCGTGTAATATATGGAGAAAAATACTCAAACACTTTATTATGGTTTTATCTCTTTTGTTTGTTTAACAACTCCTCTTTCTTTACTTTATCTACAAAACTGTTAATTATTCAATGTTCGAAAAGTCGAGTGGAGTCACTCCAGATTTTTAAATAGTTGCGTTGAAGTACACCGAACATTTTTCGCAAAGAGGTTTAATTTAGCAACAGCGATTTTAATCTAGGTAGTTCAAGAAAAATATAAAAGAGGTTTAATTTAGCAACAGCGATTTTAATCTAGGTAAATTAATCTAGCTAATGTAAAATTAATAAAGTTGTGTAGCACGATAATGTTTAGTTATTTTTTTATTTTTTTATATACCAATCACTGCGCTAATTTAACATACAAATAAATGAGCTGCTGTGTGTGACTTCACTTGCACGCTGTCGGGCAGAAATATTTGATTAATTCAAATTAATATTTAAATAACTAAAAAAAGATATGTTTAATAGAAAGCATAGTCTTGGAGACAAACTTGGCGAGTGGGCGACCAAATTTGGTGAAAAATGATAGTCTACGGTTCCCGATGTTTCGAAGCTCTCCGACACACGGGAACGTAGACCTTGAGCTTACCAAGGGATTCTCGATGGAGTCAACTCCAAGCCCCATCGCCAAAAGTTATAAGTAGGTGTGAGTTGATTTTTGCGAAAGAGTATGAACAGCTTCAACTGTTTCCAGAATATTCGAAGAATTAACACCAGCTATTGGACTATTTTCGAAAATATTTGTTTTAATAATAGTTTTTTTGTACAGATTCGAGAAGTTCAAAAAATGTTTGATATTGCCAAGGAGGTCCCATACTAAAGCTGTTACGAAAATAGTCGCCAATCGAAATATATTCAGTTACAAAGAAATCATTTAAATATAGTGTCCAGCGAAGCGGGCAAAGCCTGCTAGTATATATATATATATATATATATATATATATATATATATATATATATAAGGAAAATTAAGTATATGATAAAGCATCATGATTAAAATTAATTTTTTTTTTTAAAGTAATGTTATAACCTAAAATAGTTTTTATTAATAATATAATTGATTTAAAAAAAAAATATATTTGCGAATTTGATTTATCTAAAATCAATCAACCAAAATTTAAGAATTGGATCTTTTAAATCGATTACATTTTAACTAGAATTTAGATATCACATATATATATACTTTTTCCCAATGATAACTAACTGGAACTGATATATCTTTTTCTTTTTTTTCTTTTTTTTTTTTTTTTTTTTTTTGCATGTACTACAATCGGAAATAAATTTATACTTTGAATAATAATTCTAAAAAATGCATTTAATCATATTACTGACAATAGCTTGCATATTATAAAACTGCTTTTATGAATGAATGCATAATTTAAACGTTTTATATATATATATGTAATACAATTTAAAAGCGAAATTAACTTTTTAAATTACATTATCAAAATCAGGAAATTTCCAAAAACCATTTTAGTAACAAATGATTGCTTATAATACGAGATAACAGTATATTATGTTTAGAACATGAAAATCCATTTCCTTATAATAAATAGTACTTTATTAGACTTGTTTAATATATAATAGTGATCAATATCCTTCGGGACAGTTTATTACTTTTTAAGTATTAATATAAAATTTTGACATTTTATATCAGAACAGTTAGATTCAAAATTACTTTTTCAGTTTCACGCAATAACGTAAAAGAAGTGTATCAGATGAAACTACTAGTTAAGATTTTTGTTTTCTCGTTAATTTTATACAAAAGTGTTTAAATACCCTTCTAATTACAATGAATTTTGTACCATAGTAATTAAAATCAATACATTCGCTTAATGCATGTTATTTTACAATTTCAAAAGTAAAAAGATGATCTCCAGAGTGGTTAAGTTGGGATTTCTAGTCAACTCGAAAATTTCTGAAGAACAAATCGAAGCTTACTTGGAAAGGGGAAGAACCCTCAGCCCAAGATTACTAAAGGCGCTCAGAGACTATCTTACATCCTTTCCAAAAAAAATTTATGAGGTTTCTTTAATCCCTTATTTACCAGAAAGTCTCTTTTTACGTAATAAATCGATAAGAGCATTTAATGATGATTCCAATCAACCAGAAATCGACATTCTACCGCAACGGTTTCACTTTAATGATAAAAAGCGAGAAATATTGGAATATGCCTATCCATATGAAATGCCGTATTTAACTTTCATGACTATAAAACCAGAATATAAACCAGAAATTTTTGGAATTTTAAAAATACTATCTCCTACTATTTGGATTACTCTAATGACATTTTTAATTGCGATATGCATTTTGAATTGCTTAATATTTAAATCGAAACACTCATTGGATAAAATTTTCATTAATTACCTTGCTATGATGCTAAAACAAAATCCAATCCTGAAGCCTTCAATTATATCAGGAAAGATGCTTACTCACGCATGGATTGTTGGAGCTATGTTTCTTGGCTTGATCTACAATTCCGTATTTCTCTCCTTTCTTGCTATTCCCCCAGTTAACAAAATTAATGACTGGTCACAATTAGCGGAAGCTGTAAATAAAGGACATTATCACTGCATTGATATTTCGCCCGGATTTGCAATTCGCCCGGATTTCTTGCTTTCAATGAAGTGACAAAATCAGAAGATAAAATGTTTCAAGTTATAAGAAAAGATCTTTTAAATAATAACTTGAGTTATAATGATGATATTTTCGAAAGTTTTAAGAAGGAAACAGTCAGTAAAAATCTTGCTTATATTTTGGATTCCGAAAATGCTAAAATCTTCTCAACAAGAAATAAATTCGTTTCAGATGACCGCATTTTTGATTACCTGAGTTCAATGATAATCCGGAAAGATTTCTGTTGCAAAAACTTGATAGATACGTTCGTACATAAGTTAATGGCCTCAGGCCTTTATTTCAAGTACATACTTGATACGAGATTTTTGTATCAAATGCCATATTTACTGAAAAATTGGGATGAATACACAACTAAAAGGAGCTTAACTCTTACGGATCTTGCTCCTGCGTTTATGATTCTTTCAGCAGGATATGTTGTATCTCCACTAGTACTTTTGACAGAAATCATTTTATGTAAGTTTAAAAAGTTCAACTTCGTAAAAAGAAATATAAAAAGGGAAAAGTAAGTCTCTTACAATAAATAATACACTGCAGTGTGTTATTTTACTCGGAAAAAAAAATTTTAGTTTAGGTTTCTTAAAAGTTAAATTTCGATTAGGAAAGCACTATGTAATAATATTAATGAGATGGAATGAATTTATGGTAATTCAGGATTTCATCTCTGCCAAACATATGCTTTTCAATATATGACGTTTCTTATGCAATATATGCATCATTTTACATGATGTTTCTTAAGCAATTCGACAAAATTTACCCTATTATTTCATAAAAAAGTCTGGATTGACTCCTCCATTCGACTTTCCGAACATTGAGTAATTAACGTTTTTGTATATAAAGTAAAGTAAGAGGAGTTGTTAATATACAAAAGAGAGAAAATTATAGTAGAGGGTTTGAGTATTTTTCTCCAAACATTTTTCGTTGTGTCCTTGTAAAAACATATAAATGCTAGATTCATCAAAATGCTTATAGTTAGTGCAACAGAAACTCTTAGAAAATTCATATAAATTGAATAAGGCGTTTAAACGTTATCGCACTTTTAAAAATTTCGTCCCATAGGCCATAATGATAAAGAATTTTTTTCTCTTTTTGCGTCCCTGTAAAAATACTGTAAGTGCTAAATTCAGCGAAATCGAAACAGTTTGTGCAACTGTGTCCTATAATATGCGCATATATATATATATATATATATATATATATATATATATATATATATATATATATATATATATATATATATTTGCTCAGTTTAATAAGGCGTTTAGACGCTATCTCACTTTTAAAATTTGGCCCCATAGGCCATAATGATAAAGAATTTTTCTGGGTGTCCCTGTAAAAAAACTATAAGTGAAATTATATTTAAAAAAATCATTTACCAAAATCAATAGGGTTTGTGCTACGGTGACTTACAACATACGTACCAACTTTCAGCTCATTCGAGGAAAGCGTTTAGACGCTAGCGTGTTCACTCACACACATACATACATCATCGTAAAAATAGTGAAAACGGACTAATTGGACCTCAGAACGCATAGAAACATTCAAAATCTCGAGTTCGGATGTTTCACATGATTACAATACTTTTCTTACATACGTATGTTCGGAAAGTAAAAAGGTTAAAAAATAAAAAGACAGATCATGTCATAAAATACTCACATTATCCCTTAAATGCATAGCGATGTAGATCTGCATCATATGTTTAATACCTCATTTCTCTTTATGTAACAATTTTCGCATAGTGTTATTTATTTATTTATTTTTATTTTTATTTTTTATTTTTTGTTTAATTTTACGAAAACTATTTTATTGTTTCCGAACGCAACTAGAATCATTGACAGTTTATTTCTTTATATATGAAATTTTTCATTGTTTGCGCTATCTGAGTACGATTTCATTTCGACACAAGTGTTACGACCTACGATTATTTGTATAAAAAGTAATAAATACACACAGGAAAAAATGTTTTCGGATAGAAACAAGGTAAGAGGAACGAATAATATTTATATTTTTTGTATATATTAATAAATTTAGCAAGAAAAATAGCCTTTTTTTATGATGATGTGGGAATACATCAATATGTTATTTTAAAAAAATTTTACGTGGATTTTTTTTTTTTTTTGGAAATAACAATTCATGCATTTATGGATTATAGAAGTATCTTTGAAAGACGAACGCTATTTCAAAAAAGCAGCTTTTTATTATCTACAAAGCAAATATATAGCAAAAAGTAGCATTTAGTTTATTTCTAAACACAAAATATGCAAACTACAAAAAATGTATTTGTCTCTAAATAGGATTGAATTATAAAAATTTTTACGATAACGCAGATAAACTTTTTTAAACATTAATACCTAGAATATTTTAAAAGGTATTACTAAAGGATGCACTGAATGTTTTTTTTTTTTTTTTTTTTTCAAAAATTGGACTAAGGCCATTATTATTTTTTTTTTCACCGTCAGGACTTTTGAAGTGAAAGTAGTACCCAATTACTGAGATATAAAATAAAGAATATTATACTTAAAAGTAAAAAATAAATAAATGAATAAATAAATAAAATATCCATTAACATACAGAAATATTATTAGAAATACCTCAAACACACTATTGAAAATTATTCGATATAATATTTAATCTAAATTATTTTAAAATAAAGTTACTTAAGTGGATTTGTATTTTATAATGAGATCAAGATTTCAATGACACTGAATTTCTTCTTATAATCTGAATATTATATATATATATATATATATATATATATATATATATAGGTATAGGTATAACTTTATAATGAAAATAACGTGGTCGGTTTAATGCACTGGATTTTATTACTGTATGCTTATAACTTTGTATTACCGGTGTAGTAATTGGTACTGTAGAATGCGTACTACTTTACATGGATATTTATCAATGTTTCAAAATTCTTCTTCCACAAATTTATTAATTATCTAATAGTGTTGTTCTTGCAGATTATTAACATAACATTGTTAACATAACAAATTTTACAAAGAGATTCCTGATAGGTTATGTTACAATTTTTCATTTGCTGCTGAAGCACTTATTATAATCTGAAATTTAAGAAAAATAATTGAACAAAGTTGCACAATATTAGAAAGCTTTTTTTTATTAGTTATAATATTGTAACTTCAAAAATGAATGAAAGTATGTTCTACACCGATTATTACCCCTCGATTAGAAACACTTTTTATTAGAAAAATATCATATATGAAATAAAAGTTTATAGATATTGATCTATTTTGACTGTCTGAAAGCACTTTTAAAAAACATTATCTATTCCATTTTTATTCAAATATAAAAGAATAATGATCTATCGTGTTATTCAAGTTTAAAAGCATTTTCAATCCTTCGGCCTTGTCTGGAAACGTTTGGAGCTGAATTTGATTCCCAGCATTGGTAATACAATGAATAGAAAATATATATAAGACTATGCACAGTTTATGTAAATCATTTAAGCAATTTAAATGCGTTATATATTTCGTGTATTTAACTGTTTTTTTTTTTTTTAATAGTAGCAGAGATCCTGAAGTATACTTATTAAATTTCTATCCCAAATAAATTTATCTTTTCATTAAGCTAATAAAAAGCATTTTTTATGCATTTTTATAGATACATTATTTAAATTAATTTGTTAATGTTTTATGAAATATGTTATTATACGAACGGAAACAACTTATTTAAACCTTGGACTTCTTCACACATCATAAAATTAAAACTTGCACAACCGGTTTCGAAAGGACAGGGCTTTTCTTCTACAGGTGCAAATTTTATTTTAAAATAAAATAAAATTTCATTATTCCTCTCTCTCTCACTCTTTTTTTTTTTTTTTTTTTTTTTTTTTTTTGTGTGTGTGTGTGTGTGTGTGTGTGTGTGTGTATTTGTTTCTTTTGTTTCCTGTTTTTTTTATTGTATTCCTCTCTGACATGTCTTGATGGATGCTTCCTATTGGTTAGCTGTGTTGCTCCTACCCATCTGGATTTCGCCTTGCTTTCAGCCTTTTTTTTTTGCCTCCAAGGCCGTACCACGTGTTTTTTTTTTTTTTTTTTTTTTTTTTTTTTTTTCATGAAGAAGAAAGGTCATGTCCTCTTGAAACCGGTTGTGCTGTCTTTATAGTGCGTGAAGAAGAGTACAAGTTTAAATATTGAGTGTGCACCAGTTTTTGATTTAGTTTGGGAAATACCTCAATTTAATTTTATTTATATTTTTTCTTCCATAAAAAAAAAAATAGTTTTACAAAAACGTATAATAAATAAATGTTGTTTATCTCTTTTTGGAATGAAATATATGTAATTATTTAAAAGTACTCGCATTGATTCTCTCTAGATAATGCAAATATTAGACAATGTGTGAATTACTCAAGATACAAACAGTATGCAGATAAAGCATCTTATATAGATACACAACCCCCCCCCCCCTCCCCTTCGACTAATTTTGCGGTAAATTATCGTAGAAACATAGATGCGGTTGGTGACGATCGATTGCTAATAACGTCTAGTTATTAATGCAATAGCTAAATTTAGCTTAGGGGTCTTCTATTTGTTAAGATTTTCACCAACTTTTTTTTTTCTTATTTTTTTAACAATAGTGACTCCCTTTTTTTTGACTATATATTCGCATATCTGAGATGAAAGCTTGTCGTAAAGAAGGTATAGTTAATCGACTTTTAATTTATTCTTCACAGAGATACAAGCGAAAATATTATAAAAAGAATACAACAATCCACACTAGCATGTAAAAAATTAAATTGAAATCTCACACAGAAAGGTAATGTATCCATTTAGATAGTAATCGGAAAAAAAAGTATGATTATTTTCTCTAAATATTAAAGAAAGAATTAACTGTCACTGGCATTAAATTATTTTGTCTGCGACCGCATCTCCTCTCGGAGTGCGAAGTCGTCCTCGTCATGAGAGGTATCAATGTGTGCCGAATATTTAAAGAAAGACTTTTTAGTTTGTTAGAAATTTCTATCATCTGAATTTATGAAATTTTTAATTACGAACGTCGGGTTAATGAAAGTATTCTATTTGCCACCTTGCAAAACGTTTCTTCAAATTATTTCATACTTTTAATGTCATTTTCACTGGAAATTTAAACTGTGACCAAAGGTGTAAAAAAAATAATAATAATAATAATTATAAATAAATAAATAAATGCCAATGTTGCTGTTGGTAACAAAGGAATTTGTCGTCTGTAAATAAATAATTTAAAAAAAAAAGTGTTATCTTAGCTATTTTCAATAAAAAAAATGAATTTAGTATTGTAATTTGTCGTCTGCAAATATGTTGTTTTCTTCTTTTAGAAAATTAATTTTCCTACTGGCAATTTTTCTTATGCTGTTTATATATATATATTTTTTTTTTTTTCAGATGTTCTTTTTTCTTTGTAAATAATAAAATAATGTCATGTCTGTATAATTTATTGCATTTCTTTTCATCTTTAAAGTTTATTTATCTTTTTCATTAAAAAACATTTTAAAATACTTCGGATATATTTTATTATAAAAAAATATTTTAAATTTAAATTTAAATTTAAATTCCTTTATATAGGAAGGATCTTTTAATTTCTCAATGATAAGTTTTTAACGTTACAGAATTAGATATTTCTGTGATACATTTTGTATTTTTAATTATGACAAAGAAAAAATTCATCATCTAAAATTCTTGTAAAGAATCGTGTAGATTTTATCATTCTTTATTTTAACAAGTACGTAGACGAAAATTAAAAATTGAAGCTGTAGGAGATTTTTCCAAATTAATATAATAATAATAATAATAATAGTAATTTATTTTTCTTTTCGGATATTTTTGAATGTATAAACTTATTATCTAGCAGTATATAATAAATTTATAGAAAGTATTATATACTGCTCTGAATTAACATAAAAATTCAATAATAAAATGTATAGGTAATACATTAGAAAAAATTAGTACTAGAGTTTTCTTTTTACAAGGAATTATATCAAAAATTTCATCGCCAGATATCGACAAAATATTAAAAATTGTTAATTTGGGTCATATACTAAAGCTGTAACGAGAAGTGTTCTAGATATTACGAATTTCTTTCTTTGCTGAAAACAAATTACAGATTTTTAACATAATATAGTCAAACCTCGTTAACGTGAATCTCAATGGTGATAAAAAAAAAAAAAAAAAAAAAAAAAAAAAACGTTATCCGTAGTTCGTAATATAAGTAACTCCGAAACTAATATTCCTTTTGATGGAGATTGTGGAAATAGTTCATGTTAAAATATCTCACGTTAAGCGTGTTCATGTTAACGAGGTTCAACTGTATTTCATAAAGAAAATGGTGATCGTTGCAGGGATAAATTACTTAAATGAGTCGGAGGGAGTTGAAGCCTTCCTCTGGGATTGGTGAGCGGAGAGAGCAGGGGACAAAATCCCTAGTAAATATAAAATAAACTAATGTAATGCTAATTAAGAAACGATACAATTTATTTTATTTTAAAATAAAATAAGCAAATAAAGCAAAATACTTACGTTTCACACATCACTTTCATACATTATATGAAAAATGCTGTATGAAACAACTTGTTAAAATTACTCTTGGTAATTTTTCTCAGTTAAAAATAAATAAATCACTAATATATGCACAATGCATTTTCCCTTTACCCACTACCTCTTTGACAAAGCATTGTATTATTCTCCTGTAAACACAAATAAATTGTTCCTGTTAAATATTTCCCTCTTAAAACATCACGGCATAATAAATCTACTACAAATCTCTTCTCTAAAACAGCTGTTCTAATTCATAAACAATGCACTTTAAATGCATTCAAGTGTTTGATTGCTTAAACCTTGTAACAAAGGTGTTTCTAGCTCAACAAACAAAATGAAGATTCACTCCGAAATTATAGCTTGGGTGAAAAGAAATAATGCTCCAGTGAATACGATTTTCACTTCAGAGAACATTACAAATATTAAAGTAAATCTTTGACTAAAGGACAAACACCGACTACTAACTCTTGAATTTCCTCTCATATAAACCAGTATCGTGCGAAAGCGAGAGGTTCTACAAGTATTACAAGAATTTATTTCCCGTTATTGTGAGAGTTTATTTTTTCACATATTAATATCAGTTATAAGTTGAAACATTCTGAGGATAAATAACACTGCGTTGCAAAAAAAAAAAAAAAAAAAATCGAAACCTGATACCATTTTTGCTGTTTCTTAGGTAAAATGACCTCCAGAATTCTAATATGACTACCATTTTGCCCAATCATCCACCGTTTTCTAGGGACACTACACACTCCCCCAATTTTTATCACTGTCCAGTAATTTTATGGCCATGGATTTGATTTGGAGAAGGAAAAATAATTAATTTAACACTTAAAAACAAAACAAACAAAAAGGAAAAAAAAAAAAAAATATATATATATATATATATATATAATGTTTAATAAATGACAATAATAGATAAATATATATATATTATATATATATGAAATGTAATACATAATTTCAGTGGCAAATACCCCCCTAAATTTTCCCCTTGCCGCAAATGTTCATGCTTTAGAATTTTCCAACTCTGTAGCCCTCAGAATATATTTAACAGTTAAAATAATCCTTTCCCCTGCTAAAAAGTTAATTTATAGCCATACAATTACCAAAAAGTGATAAAAATAGGGGGGCAGTTCCTAAAAAATGGTGGATGGTAGGACAAAATGGGCGTCATATTCGGATTTAGGAGGTCATTTTACATAAAAATTTGGAAGAATGGTGTTGGGGCAATTCTCATGCAGAGCAGTGTAATTTGCGCAAATTTCCTTTTAATTATTCTGCTGAAGTGAATAAATTTTTCGAGTAAAAAAGAAACTTATATTTTAAAATCCAATCAAATGTTCACTAGTTTTAAGATGTACTGTAAGCATTGATATAGTAATTCTTATAGATTTACCATCCCCATATACTTGAGCAAAGATTTTTCATGCCTAAAAAGATTTTGGCATCAGCCGTTAGAGAGTATAAAACTCGGAAATAGTAGTAGAATAGAATGTTGATGAATTTTCAATGTGACAAAATATTGCGTGGCTTTTAAGTGTTCTAATAAATATATAAATAATCTGGTGTGTCACTCATACGACTTTCTCTTACCCTGAAATTTAATACTATAAATACAGGTTGAAGATTAAGAGGTAAGATAACGAGTACTGTTATCTAAACCTATGTTAAACAATTCAAATTAGGCTTAGGAAGAATTTTATATGATAATTAGTTCTGTGTGTGGGGGGGGGGGGGGCTACTGCCCCCTAAACCCTTCGTTTCACTACTGTACCTACATTTATATAGAATTTAAATCTGTTAGTAAAATTAAAAGTTCACTTAAAATTATTCAGACAATTTTCGCTCGCAACATTCCTTGAAACTTATCAATCTTGATAAAACATTTCCAGAAACAAACTTATATTAACTTCAAAATACAACATTTGGATCTCCTAAAATTATTCGTTTTTAATTCACTCTAAGAGACACAGACAAATATCAAACGTTAAAAAACTTGACTACGGTAGTCAGGAAGCCTCAAAACATGTAAATATGCAAAAAACAAGCGATGAATATTTAGCGTAAAAACATAGATTACTTACCATAACCCTATGTTTCATTTCAGTTCTCGAACAGTTTTCCTGGAAATAGTAAAATATTAATGTAAAGCACATCCACTAACAAGAAAAAAGAATATTATCGCTTAAATATTTGCAGCCCTGTATATCTTTCAAAGATTGTATACAGACAACATGGTCCTCCTAAATATAATCCTATATTAATAATAAATGGTCCAGCCTGAAACACACTTCCATCAATTTGCATCTACTGTCGACTTTTATCTAGTTCTTTGTGTAGCCCTGTAAATGAAAAGTGAATGATTTCCCTACCATATTCTACTTGAGACATGTTTTTAAGCATATAAAGAATATATATTTGTTTCATTTGGTTTAGTGCAGTCTATAGATTTCGAACTCTACTTGCCAGCCCTTTTCCCCGTAAACGTAATGTATTTTAATTATCTTGGGCTACCCTGTACTGTACACGAACCATTTGCTTCATCTCAACGAAAAACTTAGTGTAGCATCCCTATATAATACACATTTAGAATACCAAGTTTGGATTTTCTGCTACTATTTGTTCTTGAGTTATGCTGATAGCACACACACAGACAGATAGACAGACACACAGACCGTTCGCAAAGAACATGATTTTCGGATTCAGGGGACTTTAAAACGTGTAAATATAACAAAAACTCACGTTCGAAAATATAACCCTAAAACAATACTTTCTCTACCTTATGGGTAAGATAAATTAAATAATCTGGTTGTCACTCACACGACTTCCTCTTACCCTGATATTTAATACTATAAATACAGGTTAAAGATTAAGAGTAATAACGAGTACTGTTATGTAAACCTATGTTAAACAATTTAAATTAGGCTTCGGAAGAGATTTATATGATAATTACTTCTGTGTGAGGAAGGGTGCCGCCTCCCTCAACCCCCCGTTTCATTAATGAACCTACATTTATATAGAATTTAATTCTGTTATCAAAATTTAAAGATTACTTAAAATTATACAGACAATTTTCACATGCAACATTCATTGAAACTTATCAATCTTGATCAAACTTTTCCAGGAACACACTTATATTAACTTCAAAATACAACATTTGGATCTCCTAAAATTATTCGTTTTTAAGTCTCTCTAAGAGACATAGACACAGATCAAACGTTAAAAAACTTGACTACGGTAATCAGGAAGCCTCAAAACATGTAAATATACAAACAACAAGCGATGAATGTTTAGCTTAAAACATACATTATTTACCATATCTCTATGAGGAATTTATTTCAATTCCCGAACAGCTTTCTTGGAAATGGTAAAATATTATTAGTAAAGCACATCCACTAACAACAAATAACTAGTGTGTTGTGGCCACTACACGACTTTTTCAATATTTCCTTATACAAATTCACTCAGTAAAAATAATTTATTAAAATTATTATTTAAAAAAATTCTCTTCCATGATAATGCAGACGATTTCCATATTCGAGAAGTAGTATAACACTAAATATCCAAAAAAATTGAATTTATTCTCAATATTACATTAAAAAAATTTTTTTAAATTATTAAAAAAAATCGTAACTTTTTTCTTTTAAATTATCGCAGATCGATGGTTCAACCATTCGTTTTAAAGGTATTGGCGAGCTCTTTTGAAAGATACAAATTATGAAAATTTACACCACTCGGGGGGAAGGGGGTGTACTTCCCCCAGGGGGGAAGGTGAGGCTCCTACATACACAATTTATTGTTCCAGTTACCTATCTCTATTACAAAACATATATATATTCGTTTTATTTTGTTTAGTGCTATCTATAGATGTTGAACTCTACTTACCTGCAATTTCCCCCATAAACGCAACTTTTGAGTGTCCCTGTACGCGAACCATTTGCTTCATCTCAACGAAAAGCCTAGTGTAGCATTCCTATATGATACACATTTAGCATACCGAGTTTGGAATTTCTGTTACTATTTGTTCTTGAGATATGCTGATAACCCACACACAGACACACAGACAGACAGACACACAGAGCATTCGCTAAAAAACATGATTTTCGTATTCAGGGGACCTCAGAACATGTAAATACAACAAAAACTCACGTTCGAAAATTTGACCCTAAAATAATACTTTCTCGACCCTATGGGTAAGAGAAAGTAAAAAATCTGGAGTGACTCCACTCGACTTTCCGAACATTGAGTAACTAACAGTTTTGTAGATAAAATAAAGAAAGAGGAGTTGCTAAACAAACAAAAAAGAGAAAACCTTAACAGAGTGTTTGAGTATTTTTCTCCATATATCACACGAGGTTTTATTTAACGCTACTGAACTTTGAGCCCTTAGATCATAAGGATAAAGAATTTTTCGTTGTGTCCCTGTAAAAATCTATAAATGCTAGATTCACCAAAATGCTTATAGTTAGTGCAACAGTGATTTATAATATTCATACAAATTTTCAGCTCAATTGAATAAGGCGTTTAGATGCTATCGCTGGTCTCATAGGCCATAAAGATAAAGAATTTTTCTTTGTGTCCCTGTAAAAAACTGTAAGTGCTAGATTCACCAAAATCTATACAGTTGGTTCAAATGTGACCTATAACATGTGTACAAATTCTTCGCTGAGATTAATAAGGCGTTTAGACGCTATCACACTTTTAAAAATTTGGCAAAGAATTTTTCTTTGTGTCCCTGTAAAAAAACTATAAGTGCTAGATTCTCCAAAATGTATACAGATTGAGTATCTGTGACCTATAATATGTGTATAAAGTTTTTGCTCAATTGAATAAGGCGTTTAGATGCTATCGCACTTTTAAGATTTTGGTCCCTTGGCCATAATGATAAAGAATTTTTCTTTGTGTCCCTGTAAAAAAACTATAAGTGCTAGATTCACCAAAATCTATAGGGTTCTTACTATGGTGACTTACAATATACGTACCAACTTTCAGCTTATTCGAACAAAGCGTTTAGACGCTAGCGTGTTCACTCACAGACATACACACATACATACACACATACATACACACACACATACATACATCATCGTAAAAATAGTGAAAACGGACTCGTTGGACCTCGAAACGTATAGAAACATCAAAATCTCGAATTTGGATTTTTGACATGATTACAATACTTTCCTCACTATAGTGTTCGGAAAGTAAAAATCTCTGAATTTTTTTAACTAGTAATCAAACCAAAGAAATTCATAGTGAAACTGTGACAAAAATTTTGAAGTCGCCAAGTTGGTCATATACTAAAGCTAACGCAAAATGTTCTGCATATTACGAACTTCTTTCAATGAAAGAAAAAAGTTATTAAGTATTATGTATTTGAAATTGACGTTGTATATGGGGATTTCTTTTATATTGTTCTGCTTTTCTTTTATGTTATGCAATATTATTATTGCTATTCAGTGAAAGGCAAAGCAGTGAATAAAAAGGTAGAGCCCCGCTAAAGTTAATAAGCAAAGCGAGGCGAGGTTTAGTGAGCGGCACGAACAGGAGGCAGATTCCTCTAGCAATAAAAAAAAATCTGGAGTGACTCCACTCGACTTTCTGAACATTGAGTAATTAACAGTACCGTAGATAAAACAAAGAAACAGGAGTTGTTAAACAAACAAAAGAGAGAAAACCATAACTGAGTGTTTGAGTATTTTTCTCCATATATTACACGATGTTTTATTTAACGCTACTGAACTTTGAGCTCATAGATCATAATGATAAAGAATTTTTCGTTGTGTCCCTGTAAAAGCCTATAAATGCTAGATTCACCAAAATGCGTATAGTTAGTGCAACAGTGATTTATAATATTCATATAAATTTTCAGCTCAATTGAATAAGGCGTTTAGTTTTAAAAATTTGGTCCCATAGGCCATAATGATAAAGAATTTTTCTTTATGTCCCTGTAAAAAAAGTGTAAGTGCTAAATTCACCAAAATCTAGTGCAACTGTGACCTATAACATGTGTACAAATTTTTTGCTCAGATTAATAAGGCATTTAGACGCTATCACACTTTTAAAAATTTGGTCCCATTGGCCATAATGATAAAGAATTTTTCTTTGTGTCCCTGTAAAAAAAACTATAAGTGTTAGATTATCCAAAATCTATACAGATTGAGTATCTGTGACCTATAATATGTGTATAAATGTTTTGCTCAATTGAATAAGGTGTTTAGATGCTATCGCACTTTTAAGATTTTGGTCCCATAGGCCATAATGATAAAGTATTTTTCTTTGTGTCCCTGTAAAAAAACTATAAGTGCTACATTCATCAAAATCAATAGGGTTCGTGCTACGGTGACTTGCAACATGCGTACCAACTTACAGCACATTCGAGCAAAGTGTTTAGATGCTAGCGTGTTCACTCACACACGTACATACACGCATACATAGACACATACATGCACACATACATACATACACCATCGTAAAAATAATCAAAACGGACTCAGGGGACCTCGAAATGTATCGAACCATCAAAATCTCAAATTCGGATTTTTGACATGATTACAATACTTTCCTCACTATAGTGTTCGGAAAGTTAAAAAAAAAAAAAAAAAAAAATGAATGTTGTAACTATTTTATATAAACTGCATATTAAACAACAATATCCATTGAAATTTTAATAGTTTTTTATGCCTTGAAGAGTCTTTTTTTTTTTTTTTTTCCAAAAAATTGTATCCTTTTTGAAAATTTCTTAAGTTACTATCGTCACAAAAGAAATCTTTTTCAATAATATAATCATTTATTTTGTCCGAAACATAAAATTATATATGTATATATTAAATGTTATCTTATCAAATCCTCATCTAAAACTCAGAACAAGTTGACTGAAAAATAAAATATCATTATAATATTTATTATAATTATAATATCATAAAAATTATTTATTAAATCTAATTCCTTTTTAATATAATTCTAATAACAAGGTGAAAGTATTCTATTACTTTGACACCAATATTTTCATTTAGAAATATTTATTAAATTTTTAATTAATATTTTGTGATTAAATATAATAGAGATTATTCTTGAAAAATAGTGATGGAAGATTTCCGTCTCGTGCCAGAACTCTTTCACCCCATAATAGTATAATTCCGAAAAATGAATTTATGAAAATATTCTTTTTTTAATTGAACTATTTTGCCTTAAATCTTTTCTTATCGAACAACTTGAATTTTGTAAAATCCTGAAAAGTATTGAAATAAATTATTGACTAATATTTTTTTTTCTTTTAACACTTTCCAACAAGGTTGAAAAGTGTTAATGTCTTCGACTTGTCTCTCTGTCTGGCCGCGCTCTGACTCCCGTAAATATTTATGAAATTTCTTGAAACTGATATACGTTATTCAAATTCACTATTTGATGTTCCCTATTTAAAATAGAGTGAACACCTATAAGGGTTTGTGTACAGGGACACCCAAAAGTATTTCAAAGCATTGTGTCCTGTGAAAGATATTTCTATAAACCACATTTTAATACCGTTACATTAAACAAATCCTAATGAAATTAAAATATTATATTTAAGTCCACTATCGCAAGTTTCTAAGCATTGCGTTCGATGATAGGTATTTCTATAAACCAAATTTGAAGAGCTTTACTTTGCACAAGTCAAATAAAATTAAAATGTATTACTTATATGCACAGAAGAGTGCTTTCCACAGACTACAGTATGATTAGCATTAGATTTACAGAGACACACAAAAATATTCAGTTACATTACTGGATTTTGTTGGAAATTTGCTGGAATTATTGCTTTCTAAATATTTTTAACACCTTCCAATAAGATTGAAAAGCGTTAATGACTTCGGTTTGTCTGTCTAGCCGTCTGTCTTTTTATCTATACGCTCTCTAACTCCCGTAAATGTTCATGGAATTTCTTAAAACTGATATATGATATTCAAGTTCACTATCGGACGTTCCCTATTGAAAATGGAGTTTATACCTCTACTGGCTTGTGTACAGAGACACCTAAAAGTATTCCAAAGAATTCGTTCTATGAGAGGAATTTTTAGGAACTATATTTTAGTTTCTTTATTTCACACAAATTTCAATGAAATTAAAATACGTTATTCAAGATCACTGTTGGATTTTTGCTATAGAAAATAGAGTGAATATCACCGCTAGTTTGTGTACAGGGACACCCGAAAACATTCCAAAGTTTTCGTCCTAAGAGAGATTGTTCTATAAATCAAATTTTAATAACTTTACTTTGAATAAATCTCAATAAAATTTTATTTTGCGTTAAGCATTTATAACACTTCTAACAATGTTTAAGATTGATTGGGATTTCAATTAGTCTGTCTGTATGCCTGTCAGAACTATTGTCTGTACTTTGTGTGATTACGTAGTCAAAGAGCATTGAAAGTTATACGATACAACAATTACGTACATTTGGAAAGTGTTAATAATCAATTCGTAGCGCATGACTTTTCGTTCTTGTTGAAATTTTAATCTAAAGTTTTCGTACAAAAGAGAAAGAGAGAAAAAAAAAAAAAAGGAAATGTATAAAATAATAACAATAATAATAATAATAATGCTTCATATTATTATTTAAAAAATTTTGGCTTACATATTTTCTAATTTATCATATTATTTTCAAGAAAAGAAGTATTTTAAACAAATGGTTTAAAAGATTTTTCAAGAGTTCCTCTATTTTAAAAATAGCCAAACTTAATAACTCTATATAAAATAAGAAAGAACTAATAAACTTATCTAAGTATTCCCCGCTTTCTCTTTCAGGAAGTTCAACGATGTTTTCGAGTCAAAACTCTTTTCCTACAAACATATTTGTTCCTAAGCGATGTCATTTTCTTTTCTCCGATAGACACTTCTCAACGTTATTTATGATAGCTATCTTTTATCCAGTAGTTCAAGATAGCGTAATATACAATAGCATAAAAAATAAAGAGTGGAAAGAGAATAAAACCTACTTCTGGCTACGAGCCGTATTCTCCCTAAACCGGAAAATGGAACGTAATCGGAATGGACACTAGCCGGAATCTAGTCTAAATCCCGATCCGTATGGAAACTTCTATTCTCCCTTCATTGAATTCCGTATGCGAAATCATTCCGAAGCATTCGAGAGGAAGTGACGTTTTTGAGACGCTCAAACCAATCAGCAGTTAGAGAAAAATCACGCTTGTTTGTAAACAAACAATCGCTGGATGATGGTTGTATTTTCTCATAGAAATTGAAAATCGCTCTTATTTAGTTCTGCTTAAACAGATATTTCAGAGTGTGTTTGAAAAGAAAGATACATCTAAAAATTAAAAAAGTGATCGGTCAAAAAATCACCGTTCCATAAATCGTATGATTAATGTAGTAAAATTTTCATAAAATTTATTCATGACATCACATAATTTATTCCTAATACTTAAGGATTCGATTGCATTATAACTAAAACATGAATATCATCCGAATACAGTATTTGCTGTATAGCATTACATTTTGCGTGTATCATATTACGAGGTTTTATCACACCTAACAATACTTTATCTAATTTTTTCTATTGTTGAATTATTCATTTATTAATGGTTATTTCATTTTTATTGTGTACTTAATTTGTGACGTTTACCAAATATTTACCTTAAAATTAAAAAAATTAACAGGAAATTTTTATAATTTTAAAATTATTGTTTATTGAAATGGAATTCTTTTCTTTTTTTAATTATTTAGTTAATTTGTTGAATAATTTGAAATTTATACTCATTTAAATATGGTGACTGGTTAAATTATTAACATAACAGTTAGCTTACTTGTTATATAATTTTATATTCAGGTAATTTCTTCATCAGAGGTTTTAGTTAATTTGTCATGAAGAAATTTGAAAGAATTTTTTAAAACATATAAGCTGAATTTTTTAAATGTCTTAATTATTCATAGGAAACAGAGTTATTGCTATAGTATGTCATGATTTGTGGAAAAATATTTTTTATTTTTAATTGTAATTTTTCCAGTCGCAAGTCAAACCTTATACATCCTAAATTAAAAAATTTTCTAGCAATTTTTATAAGAACCTATAAAAATATATGAAAGTCTATAAAAGATATTCTTTTAAAACATATTTTTACATTCTGCAATATTCATAAAAGAAAGTATTGGATTCGTAAATTTTTTTAACTTCTAGTCTTTGATGGATTTTACATGTTTAAAGATGTTTCACATATGATTTGAACATTCAGAAATTGGCTGTCTGTGTGTTAGACGTCTGCTGAAGCTTCGTATCTGTCAGAAGAAAAAAAATATCCCCCCCCCCCCACCATATATACACTCTACCTCAATTTACTATTAATTTCACCTCTAATATGTTACAAAATAACATTTATTTAGACTACCTATAAAATTTATGCTGTTAGGATTGCCAGAAAAAAAATGTTAAATTGTCTTGTATTTTTAACTTAAAAAAAAAAAAAAAAAAAAAAAAAGCAGCCCAGCCATTAGTTATTATTATTTTTTCTCTTTAAGGCTATCAGTGAAATGTATTAATGGTTTTTAAAAGATTCGAGATCAGCGGGTCATCAATATTTTAGACTATATTTTGTAAAAATTGATCATGCTGTGTGTTCAGTAAAAAAGCTGAATGAAATGTCTCTCACTTGATATGTTCATAAGAAAGAAGGTGCTGGGTTCAATCCTAGGTCAAATTTATCTGAGCAGTTTGCAGTTTTACATGGTTTTCTCTGAAACGCATAAATATGGCTTAGAACCCTTGCATAGTCAATCAGTTCCAAACCACACAACACAATCCAGTTTTGCCCTTTACCGTTATTGGATATTACACTGATTGAACATATCAATTTAAACATCACAATTTTCTGAATTACCTGTATTTGTACAATCGATTTCATTTAAGAAAATTCTTCTCAAAAGATCACTCCCCCCCCCACACACACACAATATCACATATAATGGAGGGTGTTGTGTTGTTTAAGGTAAACTGACTATGCGAGGACCCTAGGCCTGGGCGGCGTTCCTTCTGTGGGTCTCTTTCTAAAGAGTCCTGGCTCAAATTCATGCAAGTTTCAGAAAAATCTCTGAACTGCTAGTGCTGAGTTTGAACCCCACATTTAATGGATTCAAAATTATTAACTACGATAGATCAAATTATGAATCACTCCCAAGTTATAATAGATCATGAATGAAAAGAAAAAATTAACCAACATATTATTAAAAAACAATCTCAAATGCCATATTCCTCACTGTAAGATTCATTTTTGGCTCTTTGTAATATGTAAGTATCTGTTTAAGTAAAATGTAATGAAAAATTCACAACTTGCAACAACATAAGTGTGATTTTTTTTTTTTTTTTTTTTTTTTTTTTTTATAAGCAGCTACTTCATAATAAGCTAATTTTTTTATTTATATATTTTTTATAAACAGCTACTTGATATTAAGCTAATCTTTTAAAAGCCTTTTTTTTTTTAAATTAATAATCCTAATAAACCAAACGTCCAATTTTCTGAAAAGTAACACTGTAAACTGTTGTCATTACTAAAACAATTAAAAAAAAAAAAGTCACAAATTTGGCCAAGGGTGTCCCATACTAAAGTTGTGCTCTAGTTTCAGCAAATCAAAGCCATGGTTAACTGCTATCATATACAGCTATTAAGAAAATATAAATGATATTCAATTATTTGAAGTTCATTATGTTGATTAGAAACACGGTTATTTCAAAATAAACTAAAAGTGCATTGACATTAAGAAACAGCTTTAGTATAAGATCTCTTGATGAAGCTTGAAAACTGGCTCCTAAGTAGCTCGAGTGATTTTCGGAAGTGTTTTATTATGCAATTGCAACAGTCATTTTAATTCATCACCAAAGTGGCAAAAAATAATAAAAGTCGCGAAGGAGATTCTATACTAAAACTGCACCCATTTTAGTTTGTGGATGATAAAATCAAGGGGAAAAAACCTATAAGACAATTCGATTATTTTAAATGAACATATAAAAAATAAATAAATCTAAATAAAATTTTTAATTATCTATTATGACATCAATTTTATCAGCTATTTTTGTTTAAACAGGAATAATTTTTAAATTTAACATTCATGTGTAAAGAAGTGTTTCCTTTTTATATATATATATATAAAAAAAAAAAAAAAAAATGAAATAAAAAGTTGTAAACATGTTATATTGTTGGTCTGTGCTTGAAATTACAGCTCAAAGAAGAATGTTGGGGAAAAATACAAAAAATCATATTTTTAAAAATATTGAAAAATTAAAGTGCATTGTGAATCTGCACATATTCCTCTATCTAGAGGGCCCACCAGCGGCCAAGCGGTTCTGCACCAAAAAGCTGGTAGACACAAGGTGCTGGGTTCGATCCCAGGTCGTGCTCGTTGGCTTAGCCGTTCAGTTTTCCGTGGTTTTCTCCAAAACTTGTGTAAATACGGGCCTTGGAAGACCCCTTAGAAAAAACCCACGGAGGGTATCCCCCCTCAGGCCCAGGACCTACAGCAGTCATTTGGCCTTATTCCCAAATTCAATCCTCTATCTAGAAGGGAAAAAAAAAGAATGTGCTATATACAGTCGGTAACAGAAGTGTCCGAACACTAGCAAAAATTCCTATGTAAAAAAAGTACACTTAATACAGTTTCGTTAAATAAATCCTTGTCGAATCCTGTTCTTAGTCAGTGTAAGAACATGATTCGATAAGGATTTATTTAACAAAACCGTATGAAGTATACTATTTTTACATAGGAATTGTTGCTAGTGTTCGGACACTTTTGTTACCGACTGTATATATTTTTTAAATCTACATTGCACACAGGCAAAGATACAAATATCTTCTTTTAATAGTATAAAAGCAGGCTTTGCCTGCCTCACGGGAAAAACGAAAAGAAAGAACATATAAGCCAACTTGATTGATTGAAATCAATATTTCAAAAATAAATAAATAATTAAAATAAAATATTATGATGTCAGTTTAAAATATATATGTATATTTTTTATTAAATAATTTAAACATTTAAATAAACAAATAATTAAAGTAAACCTTACTTCTACTCCTCGTGTGTTACGCCTCAGTACTTGCGGGAGCCTCCCCCCCCTTTTGTCACTGACAAAAGGGAAGGGGGGGGGGCTCCCGCAAGTACTCAGGTGTAACACACGAAGAGTAGAAGTAAGGTTTACTTTAATTATTTGTAATAGTATGCTTCTAGCTTTAATGTTTTGAATGAATTTAAATAAACGTTATAATTATTGGTGACTATTTTCAGCACAGCTTTAATATGGAGCACGCTTGGTAGTTTCAAACATTTTGTTTGCCATTTTAGCAGTAAATTGAAATGGTTATTGCAATTGCATAAGTAAAGACCATGACATCAATCATCACATAGCAAAAAAATAATAATAAAGGTCACCAAAGAGGTTATAGCTGTCTCAACATTACTTTTGTGAATAACAAAATCAAGGTCGAAAAAATTGATTATTTGAAATTAATATTTAAAAAAAATAATAATAATAAAAATGCATTATTATGTCAGTTTTATCAGATATTTTTTTATGATACAGATTTACATAAAAATAAATTTATTATTTTTTTTGATCAATCAAAGGGCGGGGGGAAAACATTGTTATGGGGTTTTTATTTAATATATTTTGAACAAATTATCCTATTGAATCAAAAGTTACAGCGCTAGATGGATTTATAAATTTGAAATTATTAAATGTACCAATTTTTGTTGTGATCGGTGGAACAATTTACTTTGTAAAACAAATTAAAATCTGATATAACACAACATACAATTTATCAAAATAAAATTGCGGTCTAGAAATTTTTTTTGGAGTGGTTGTACCTGACACCGTTCTAGAAACTTTTTACTTGCTAGTTTTTGAAGCTTTTTAGTTACTAGTTAACATCTATTTTCAGAAGGCTTAAAAATGAAATTCTTATACCTACTCGGTACTCACAGAGTACATACTTAATTCTTCGTGCAGCTCTTGTAAAATGTAAAACAATTCTTGGAAAAAAAAAAAAAAAAAACAGTTGTTTCGGATAAATATAATAGTACAACATTTCATCAGGCAAAAAAGTAGACATAAATGGCATTTTCATACACTTTTTTTTTTTTTTTTTCAATTTATGGTATTTGCTGACAAAGTTTATTTATTGAATTTGAATGACAGATCTTTAGCATATTGAACTGTTAGAATATGTAACCAGACTTGAACAGAAATATAAATTTAACAAATGCCAATGTATGTAGTGCAGTATGCTATACGGTAAAAAAAAAAAAAATGCTGTTTGCTCTTCATATTTTTTACATTGACATTTTTAACATTATGTAAATATTCATACATTGAACTGTTTTTTAAATTTATAATTAACATAAATTGAGAATCTAAGACTTTTTTTTTTTTTTCACTACTGTTTGAATACAATTTATTTATAGTCAAACTATCTAATTACAAGTACAGTTGTATTCAAATAGTAATGGAAAAAACAAAAAGATTGCTTTTACTTTGTTGTGTCTCTATACTGTTGTAATATAATCATCATAATTGAACTTTGCGAGTTATAACAAAACTATCTTTTAATTAGGGATGTGATTAGC
>CAWVNO010000366.1:0-103931 GCA_963930645.1 Salticus scenicus
TAACTTTCTACACGCAAAAAGTCTTCAAGTTTCATAACAATAGCATTGCTGGCTCTATCATTAGCTTTTCTTGAAATTTCTATGATGGTAAGCCATATATAATGGCCAAAACCTTTGTATTTTTGGTCATTATGAACAAAATTTTCCTAAATATCTCCAAAACGGAAAATCATATAAAGTCCATAATCATATAAATAGAGGTGCATAACTAGATGATATAACAAACCTATATACTAATTTGCAGCGTTCTACCTCTAACAGTTTTTGAATTATGCAAGATACATACCCCCCACCACACACACACACACTTACTACATACTGACGTCACGAAAATTTGTGTAAAATTGTTGATATCTCTGAAACGAAAACTCGTATTGAAACCAAAGTTGCAAGTGTACAACTAGACATTATAACAGTTACGCATATGAATTTGCAATCTTCTACGATCATTCATTTTTTAAGCTATGCAGAATACAAAATCAATTTTGCCCATCGGGATTACTAACTTCCTTATACTTTGTATAAGGAAGTAAAAGTGGTAGACTCATTTTTTTAAACACCAATTTCCGAGATCTAAAACTGACCTACTTAAGTAGAATGAATGTTATTTTTTCTCTTATTATCACGTAATACATGAGAAAGGATATCTAAAATGGATTTATGTAATCATTTTCAAGAAAATCATTAGAGCCATTTTTGAGATAAAAACTTTTACCAAAACTTGGCAAACTCAATTATTGACCGGAAAACAATAATTACATTCAAAAAGGTGTTTAAAAAGGAGTTAATATAATGAGTTAAAAAAGAAAAAAAATCCGTGCAGTCGTTTTTAAAGGAACGCACTTGCGAAGCCTGGAATTGATCTATTTTTACAGGACGCCTATAAATTTTCCTGAACTAACCAACCATATTATTTGAAAAGTCATCTAATAGAGTGTTTATATAGCAACTTTGAAGAAAATTGATAGAGCCGTTTTTGAGATACGGTTTTACGGTCCCACTTCCGTTTTCCGCTGTCCCATTTCCAGTTTTTCAATTTTCCACTCCTGTATCATGGAGAACATTTAAACAGAAATGTGTTAGTCTCTCAACCATAGAAGCAGAATATATCAGTTTAACAGAAGCAGCTAAAGAGTTGACCTGGATTAAAAATGTTTTATTAAATGGTAGTTTAGATTTAAAGTTAGAAAATTGTATTTTATATTGTGATAACGAGGCAGCAATTTCTTTTTCAAATTCTCCTTTTGAAAATCATAGAACTAAGCACATACATATTAAATATCATTTTTTAAGGGATTTGGTTTTTGATAAAGTATTTAAATTAATGCATGTAACTAGTAAATTAAATTTGGCAGATGCCTTTACTAAGCCACAAGTTAAAGAACAATTAATTAAATTTTGTAGGAGAATTTTTTCAGATATTGACTTTGTTTAGTTAATGTCAATTTCTGTAGGCAATTTTTTTTATATATTACATGTTGTCATTTTTTATCAATGGGTGATCACTAACTTTGTGATCAGGCATTGATTGAGGTGAATTTTTGAAGTATTTTTTAATGTTTAAAATGTGATTTCATAAAACGCTGTCCCGAGAGCGTTAAAAAAGGGGGGAGATTGTTATAAGCAGTGGCGCACCCAAAATTTCCGTCTGGAGGGGGCTGAAGAATAATTGCAAAGCTGCCAACCTAATCAGGGAAACTGTTAGTACCGCCCCTTTTTCTACACCACTTAATTTTTAAAGTAATTTTCTTCAAATGTATTTGCGATGAATTAAGAAGAAAAAAAACTCTAAGAAATGACTGGTGTAGAAAAAGGGGCGGTACTAACAGTTTGCCGGATTAGGTTGGCAGATCTGTAATTGGACCTTTTAGTATAGAAATAGGTTTATGGGCATGGGCTTATATGCGCACATACAGTCAGCAGCAAAAGTATCTGAGCATTAGCAATAATCCCTGTCTAAAAAAAGTACACTTAATATTGCTTTGTTAAATAAATCCTTGTCGAGTCATGTTCTTAGTCAGTCTAAGAATATGATTCGACAAGGATTTATTTAACAAACAGTATTAAGTGTACTTTTTTGATATCGGAATTATTGGCTAGTGCTCAGATACTTTTGCTGCCGACTGTACATATACTAGTAAAGAATCTGCTTTAAACATTTCTTTTGAAATAAATAAACGAATGAATGAAACTGAATTTATAACAGTATATAAATATGCTAAGTTACAGTAATTTGGTTAGTTGGGGTTGGCATTAAGCTTGCAAACATAAAGTTGTATAGGTTCATCTATGATTAAAAAAAAAAAAAAAAAGAAAGAATGTGTACAATATGACAAGCTGGTGAACATAAAATTCTCCCGAAATGAAATGCCCCCCCCCCCCCCCCCATATTTTCATTGAAAATAAAATTTTATCAAATTTAATACTCTTTTGCAATGCAGTAACACATGTTACGGAATTCTCTCCACCAGGGGTCGCTGTGTATCAGACACGGCGATACATGTACTGTTTTCAGTGTGTGGCAGGCAATGGTAAAGGAAGGATCTAAATAAGAGATCCTAAGTATGTTAACTTTTAGTTTTTGTATATAGTTGTAAAAAATATGTAAATAAGTCATTAAATCATCTTAGTTAAGAAAGACGGAATGTTATTTTGCAAGCACCTGACATATTTATTTCTACCACTGAACTATCGGCAAAATTTGGTGCATACGGCTCGAGAAAATGATTTATTGGAAACAAAAAGTTTTTATTCCGTCATAACGCTAATGATAAAAAAAGAAAGAAATCTACTGAAATAAAAGTGATGACTCAGCTCATATGAAAGATCAACGGAAAAAATAAAAATAAAAAAAACGACACCTTCAAAAATGTTTAACGGAATCTGAGTTGAAAACAGAAATAAGATGTGGTTTATGAAAACGGAAGTAATTCCATTTTTTTTTGTTATTTATGTTCATTTGGATAACATATTAGGAGGTAAGCTCTTTTAAAATTAATAATGGATAAGTTAACCAAATGTATTGAAAAGAGAAGCTCTGTACGAGCTAGTATTACTAAATTAATTAAAAGAGTCCAAGCATTAGATTTTGAAAACGAAAGTTTTGATTCTTTAAATGAGTTATTAGAAACTTTAGATATCAAATCTAAATTATTGAAAGAGTATGATGATGAAATAGAGGATCTTATTAATGATCCTGTTAAATTTAAAAGTGAAATAGCTCAAGCTGAGGAATATGAAGACAAAATTATTGCTATTAAAATTAAACTTAAATGTAAAATTAAAGAAATAAACAATAAACAGCAAAATCAAAGTACTAATGTAAGTACATCAAGCTGTACAGAACATAATTTTTCGGCATTGAAATTGCCACAGTTACAGGTTCCACAATTTTCTGGTTCTGGTATTTCAAATTTCATGGAATTCCTAAATTGTTTTGATAACGCAATAGGGTCGAACGAATCCCTGAGTAAAATTGAGAAGTTTCAATATTTAAAAAGTTTGCTTACTCCCCCTGCTTATAATGTTGTTACTGGATTTGAATTAAATGAAAAGAATTATGATTCTTGTTTAGAACTTTTAAAACAACGCTACGGGCGTACCGACTTTATTATTAATTCATACATGTCTAAATTATTTAATTTAGAACCAGTGAGGAATTCATCAAACATTAAAGGCTTGCGTAAATTATATGATGAGATAGAGATAAATATAAGGAATTTACGCTCGTTAAATGTTACTGAAGAATCATACGGTCATTTATTAAACCCCTTACTTCTTAAATTACTACCCCAAGATTTGGTTTTAGATTTTCATAGAAAAAGAAATAAGGAAATTATTTGTGAAGTTTCAGAAATGATGATGTTTTTAAGAAATGAAGTGGAATCGCGTGAAATTTGTGAAACCGTAACAAATTCTTTTAAGGATAATGAAAATAAGCGTTCCGCTTTTCAGGGTTATCAAACAGGACAAACATATCAAAAAAACTTCTCTAAACATAAAAATATACCAACCGCAGCAACATTACTCACACAAATAAAAAACTCATGTATTTTTTGCGACTTAAATTCTCATGATTCTGTAAATTGTAGAAAATTAGACATAGAACAAAAAATAAACAAACTTAGGTCTGAATCTCGGTATTGGTTATGTTTTAAACCGAAACACATAAGCAAAGTATGTAGGTCAGGTATTGTTTGTAAAATATGTTTTTCTAGATTTCATCACGAGTCAGTTTGTAGAAAAAATTGTAAACCCTCGAATTTATCGGTAGAGCGCAATAGAGAAAATTGTAAAAATTCACGTAGTTTAAATTATAATGAAAACGAAAATGAACGGGATAACACTAATGTTTCTGAAGTTATTTCTTCTATTTCTCAATGTAATTTAAATAAAAACTGTTCTAAAAATGTTTATTTGCAAACTTGCACTGTTATTGCTAAATCGGAAAATAAATCTTGCTTATCTAGATTAATGTTTGATTGTGGAAGTTCAAGATCATTTATTAGTAAAAAATTAGCTAATGATTTAAAATTAAAAACCATTCGTAATGAAACTTTATCAGTTTATTCTTTTGGAATGAAGTGCCCAACGGATAAAATTTATCGAGTTGTTGAAGTAACACTGGAAAGTACAAATTCTTCTTTTCAAAAAACACACGAATTATTTGTTTCTCGCACTACAACGGGCGCTACTGTGAAATATCCTGATTCAAAAATAAAAGATTTAATGCAGAAACGGAATTTGAAGTTGGCTGATTCAGATAGCTCGGATAACAATATTAACATCCTCTTAGGGGCCGATGTTTGTTGGGAATTAATTTATGGGGAAAGGGTACCTATAAATAAACATTTGTCAGCTTTGAATAGTGCATTTGGATGGCTGATTATTGGATCAGACGATAATGAAAGTAGTTGTTCTGAAAATATGATTATTGTAAATAATGCTATTTTAAATGATTTAAGATTGTTTTGGGAAATTGAAGAATTTCCGAATGAAACCAAAAATCTATCGGAAAAGGATAATCAGTTAATTAAGGATTTTGAGGATTCTTTAAAATTTAATGGGGAACGGTATGTGTGTAGATTAATGTGGAAAGATAATACAGGACCCCCATTAAAATTGGACTCTAATTATGAGGTCGCGAGCAAACGTTTCAATTCATTAAAATTTAAATTGAATAAAAATCCTGAAATTTTTGATCAGTATAAGGAGATTGTATCGGATCAATTGAAATGTAATATTGTAGGAAAATGTACTGACGAGGATATGAATTCAGGTTATTATATGCCCCACAGAGCAGTAATAAGGGATGACAAAGAAACTACTCGCGTTCGGATGGTTTATGATTGCAGCTCTAAAGCAAATGAAAGTAAAAATTCTTTAAATGATTCTCTTGAATCGGGAGTTAATCTATATCCAAATTTATTGGATGTTATACTTAAATTTCGGGAAAATCAAGTTGCATTTTGCGGAGATCTAGAGAAAGCTTTCCTTATGATTGAAATTGCGGAAGAGGACAGAGAATATCTAAAATTTTTGTGGTTTCCGGACGAGCCCGATAATCCGGTACAGACACTTCAACTTAATCGTTTACCCTTTGGGTTAACGACGTCTCCATTTGTGCTAGCTTGCGTTTTGAAATTTCACATAGGGAAATATAAAGAGGATTATCCTAATTGTTATGAAATGTTAAATTCTTTATATGTTGACGACTTGTACAGTGGAGCTAAAACTGCGCAGGATGCTTATGAGTTAACCTCTTTGGCAATAGAAATATTACGCGCTGCTGGATTTAAACTTAGGAAATTAAAAACTAATTGTGATGAGTTGAAACAACTTTGGTGTGAAAACGGGTATGAAAAAAATATGGATTTCGGGCAAGGAGAAGGATTTTTGGAATTAAATTGGGATCCAAGTGAGGATAAAATTAAATTAGATTTAAGGGATGTTCGGGATTCCTTGGAATTTGAAATCACCAAACGACATGTATTGAGAATAATTTCTAAGATATTCGATCCTTGTGGACTAATTAGTCCATTCATAATAAGAGTTAAAATTCTTATTCAAGAATTGTGGGAAAGAGGTCTACTATGGGATGACAACTAGCCACATGACTTAGAAAAAAAGTGGAGATCATGGTGTTCTGAACTTTCTGAATTAGAAAATTTTAGCATCGAACGTAAACTTTTTTCAATGAAAATGTTAATGAAATATCGCTTCATGTTTTTGTTGATGCCAGTCCTAAGGCGTATGGAGCTGTAGCGTATTTTCGATATTTAACAAGTGAAGGAAAAATTAACATAAGTTTTGTGATTTCAAAAAGTAAAGTTGCTCCTCTAAAAAGTTTAACTTTAGCCAGATTAGAATTAATGGCAGCACTTGTAGGCGCTCGTTTAGGAAATTACATTCAGAGCATTTTTCCAGCCATTATTCAAAAAATATATTTCTGGAGTGACTCAAAAATCGTTCTTCATTGGTTAAAAAATTCATCCAAAGTTTGGAAGCCATTTGCTGCCAACAGAGTGGCTCAAGTGCAATCACTTTCCCTTCCTGAATGCTGGAATTTTTGTAGTGGATCAGAGAACCCTGCAGATCTCACTACTAGGGGAGAATCAGCAAAAAATATTATTTCGAATTCTTTGTGGTGGACGGGCCCTCCTTGGTTGTCTCAACCTGTTCACTTATGGCCTGATCCAATTAACATCCGTCAACCAGATGACAGTAATGTTGAACAATTAATTTCTAAAGAGCTACGAGGTGTAGCAGTAAATACTGTCTGTTCTACTAATCATTATTCTCTCTTAAAGATCATTGAAGTAAATAAATACAGTAACCATTCTCGACTTTTGCGCGTGACAGCTTGGGTAAAAAGGTTTGCCCACAATGCCAATCCTGGTCACGGCACCAAATGCCGGGGACCTATATGTGCTTCGGAACTTAAGGAAGCCTTTGACTCTTGGATTAAGACAATTCAACAGGAACATTTTGGGAGTGAAATTCAGCAACTTCTCTCCCAGGGTACTGTAAATAAAAACTCACGAATCTACAATTTGAATTGCGAACTCAACCAAAATAACTTTTTGTGTTTGAAAGGACGCTTGCAATTTTCAAGTAATGATGAGCAGGCCAAACACCCCCTGCTGCTTCCTAACAATAATGAATTCGTTGAATTACTCATATTTGATGCTCATATAAAAATGGGCCATTTGGGTGTAGATGCTACTTTAACTCACCTAAGAGAACGATTCTGGATTCTTAAATGTAGACAGTTCGTAAAAAGAGTCCTAAAAAACTGTTTGATCTGTAGACGTTTTTCAGTGAAAGCTGGTAATCAGGTGGTAGCTCCTCTACCTCCTGACAGAATTCAGGAACATCCCCCTTTTGATGTTTCTGGTATAGACTTTGCTGGACCCTTTTTTACTACTGACTGTAAAAAATGTTATTTACTTATTTTTACCTGTGCAGTTACAAGAGCTGTACATTTGGAATTAGTTGTTGATATGAGTACAGATTCATTTTTATTAGGTTTAAGACGTTTTATTTCTCATAGAGGTTTATGTTCAGTTATATATTCTGATAATGAATGCTAAAGCCTTTAAAAGGGCAAAAGGTGAACTAAAAAATTTGTGGAGTCAAATTGATAAACCTGAGGTAAAAAACTTGTTTGCCTCTAAAGGTATAGAATGGAAATTTATCGTTGAAAGGAGTCCTTGGTGGGGAGGCTTCTGGGAAAGGCAGATACGTACAATCAAAACTTGCTTGAAGAAAATTATTGGTAAATCTTCTCTTTCTCTTAAAGAATTAGAAACAGTTTTTCTAGAAATTGAGGCAATGATTAATTCTAGACCTATTACATATCTGTATAGTGAGCCATCAGAACCTTCCCCACTCACTCCTTCTCACTTTCTAGTTGGAAAAAGATTAATTTCTTTACCTGTAACTAAGGTTAAAAAAGACGAATTAATTGTAAGCAGAAATTCTTTGGTAAAAAGATATAAATATGAGCAAACTCTTTTAACTCATTTTTGGAACAGGTAGAGAAAAGAGTATTTGCTTAATCTTAGATCTGCTTATATATCTTCACAACCAGGTAAGATTTCATCATTCAAGGTAAATGATGTGGTTTTAATTAATGATGAGCGCTATCCTAGAAACATATGGATGATGGGAAGAATTTTAAATGTATATCCAGGACGAGATGGTAAAATTCGTTCTCTTCTTATCAAAACCCCTAAAGGTAACATTAAGCGCTCAGTGCAACTTGTATATAATTTAGAAATTAATCCTTAATAATAAACTGAATAAGTAAAAATTGTTATCTTATGTATAATGTTGATTATTATTTATGTATATATTGCTATTTGATTACTGAAGATTTTTTTTTAGATTGTTTGAATATTAATTGTAGATTTCTGTTAATGCTTAACATTATATTTTTCTTATTTTTAACTGATATTAATTTAGATATTCAAATTATTTTTCAATATGTGGATTTAATAATTGATTATGTTATGATTGTAAATTTTTTTTTTTGGAAGTTGATGGTGAACTCATGTGAGTTCGGTGGGGAGTGTTACGGAATTCTCTCCACCAGGGGTCGCTGTGTATCAGACTCGGCGATACATGTACTGTTTTCAGTGTGTGGCAGGCAATGGTAAAGGAAGGATCTAAATAGGAGATCCTAAGTATGTTAACTTTTAATTTTTGTATATAGTTGTAAAAATATGTAAATAAGTCATTAAATCATCTTAGTTAAGAAAGACGGAATGTTATTTTGCAAGCACCTGACATATTTATTTCTACCACTGAACTATCGGCAAAAACACATAAGTAACTAAGAAATTTTAATAATTATAGCCAAATAAAAGATACAGTTCTTATATGTAGGATTTATAACAAAATTTCAGTGAAAATTTTTACAAGGCTATTTTTATTTAATTATCTGGAGTATGGGAGCGATGCTTCTTCTCGGTTCGGTTAACAGAAACAAGTCGGACGTAGTCTTTGTGGGTGTAGTTAACACAGCAAGCAGGGCGCAGAACCTCCTAATATTCTAAAACATTAATTCTAATATGTAATATATTACTTAGAATTTTATTTTGTTCAGTTAGCAAATATTTCAAGCGTTACCTTTCTGAGTAATATCATTACAAGATATTGTATTCCAGTATAATATATATATATATATATATATATATATGGAATTTGAATTTTTATAACAGGCAAAAATTGCATTATCTAAAAACGGAGCTCAGATTTCATTAACATCAGAGGCAAAAATGAAATGTTCTGCATACCGTAATAAAAAAATTAAGTGATCACACCCTCCCAAGCATCTGTAAAATAACTTATTGTTAACGGGGTATTTTTCTATTTTGAACAGTAAACTACGCTTTTTGGCATTCCTCTAAATTGTTATGTTTTTAGAGAAATAAATTTACGTATTTGTGATTAAATCAATTAAATTTTATCTTCAGCAATTGATTCGAAATTTCGCTAGCATGTTTATGTGCTAGTGGCATTTACAGAGTTTAACACAAATATGCAAATTCCATTTACAATTTAAAATATTGTTTTAGAGGAACGACTAGGAGCAGGGCTAATTTTTATTTTATATTAGCGAGAATTTTCCTTTGCCAATGCGAATGTGTTAATTTTGCCCAGGGACAAAACAAACTTCCATAAATGTGCAATAAATACTCAAAAATTAAAATACAAAATTGTATGAGCCTGGTATCCCATTTTTCTGACAAATACATCCCTGCTTACTTCCACATCCGATTGCTTCTTTTGCCTCACTTTTTAGATACTCTCTCGATTTCATGAAAACAGTATATATGCTTTAGGACCTTAGTAGCTCTTGCCTAAAAACTGCAATGGAATGTTTACAACTAAAAAACAATGAACTAGTTGATCGTTTTTGTGTTTGCCAGTAAGAATTTCAAAAATTCCTAATACTTTTTAATGTATAATTTATGAACTTTATTTTTGCTTACAATATCTGTGTTTTAATAATATTTTTTTCATGCATGTTTAAAACTTTTTAGCATGTCAGCTGGTTTTGGAGGGGGCTTCAGCCCCCTAAGCCCCCTCCGTGGGTGCGCCACTGGTTATAAGTCATATCATAAATATTTAATTATATATATATTTTTATAAAGTGAAATTAAAGTTAATTTGTTAAGGTATTTATATATACTATAAAGTAAATTATTTAAATTAAATTTAGTTTGATATGACTTACGTTTTTTTTATCGCTCCTGCTTTCTTTAAATATGTGGATTTCATCAGAGGATGAATTTCAGGCATGAGAGTGCAGGAAAAAAAAAAAGGAAACACACGTGTTCATAAAATTAATTTCAAATGAAAAATAAAGCGTGCGTGGAAAACTATACAAATGTGTTCATAAAATTTATTTCAAATGAAAAAATAATGCTCACAGGCAAAAACTATACAAAATATTTTAAAAGTGACAAATTAAACTAAAAGAATAACATATCAGCACAATAGAACATGTGTTAAAAAAAAAAAAAAAACATTAGCTAGCAATCCACATTTAATAACATTGACTGGTGGTGGAAAATAGGAAAGAGGGGGGGGGGGGTTAAAAGTAGTTCATGAGTGAGAAATATTAAACACAATTCTTCTTCTTTATGGGTTCTAGAATATCATAGAGCAAGTTTAAAATTAATATTGACATTTTTGTTGTGGATAGATAAATATTCAAAAATAAAAAAAAGGCTTCCCACAGAATGTTTGATTGGCGATGGTTAGAGATGAAAAAGGAATGAGGGAGGACAAAAAAATTACATGAGTGAGAAATATTGAATAATTCTGTCCTTTTATATGATGTAGAATATGATAAAGTACGTTTAAAATGAATATTAACATTTATATTAGTTCCCCATCATACTATAGGTATGGGGAACTTAGGTAATCGTGAAAATTTTCGACCTCGGTTTTTTGACTTTCCTACACGTTTTCAGGTGTGAGGAATCCGAAAATGACAAAATTTCTATGGTGTCTGTCTGTAGGGTGTCTGTTAGTCTATTAGTCTGTTAGTGGGTCAGTCCGTTAGTTTGTTAGTCTGTGTACACGACATCTCAAGAACAAATTGTCGCAGAGAGGTCAGATCAGTTTTAAAATATTACTTTCGACACTGGCAAGAACCCTATCCATTTGCAACATTCGAACTAAAAAACTTCGTAAGTTATGAGAAATTTACGATTTTCTTAACATGGGAGAATAGGACAAAAATTCACTTAAACGTGCATTAAATGAAAACTTTTTACTGTAAAAATGTCAGACCAGTTTTAAAATATCAGTTTTGATGCCGGAATGAACATCAGTAACTATAAATATGCTACTTTGAAAATTTCGCAAGTTACTGGAAATTTACGAATTTCTTAACATGGCAGTATAGGGCAAAATTTCACATAAACGTCAATTTTGAGAGATATTTTCATCGTAAAGATGTCAGACTACTTTTGAAATATTATTTAGGACACTGGCAATGACTGTGAATTTTCCAATATAAAGATTTCGTAAGTTATTGGAAATTTACAAATTTCTTAACATGTCAGAATAGAGCAAAATTTCACATAAACGTGAATCTTGAGGGATATTTTCAGCGTAAAGATGTCAAACCACTTTCGAAATATTATTTAGGATACTGGCATGAATATCATAGACTATGATTTTTCCAATTAAAAAAAAATTCGTAAGTTATTTGGAATTTACAATTTACTTAACATGTCAGAATAAGGCAAAATTGATCATAAACTTCCATTTTGAGGATCCTAAATGCATTAGACAACTTCAAAATTAAGTTTATGATATTTGTTTGAACATGATAGAATACAAATATTCTACTAGGAAATTTTCGTAAATTATTCGTAATTTACGATTTTATCAACATAGCGAAATCGTAAATTTTTCATATAAATATGAATTTTGAGGTTTATTGCATTGGAAATAGTAGCATGAAAACTAAACAACAGAATTGACCCTGATAAAATAAATTAATAAATTAGAATAAGATAATTATATCCAAGTGAACGGTGGATAGCCTATTAGGCAGGGATTTCATTCTGTCACTGTATCAAGCTTTGGTCAAATTCATTACTTTTAACATGATTATAATGTCTCGCACTAGAAATTTCTGAGAACATAAATATGATGGGGAACTGAGCAGAGTCCACCTATGCCAACTAGTTTTGGATGGAAAAAGATTGAGAATCTAAAGTTTTTCGTGGAACGCTTGAACACTGATCGTTATTGGAGTTTGATTTTAACAAAATGAAAAATCGCAAAATTAACGAAAATCACAAAAAAGCAGAAAATCGCGGATCCGCAGAAAATTCTCATGCCTGATTTTTTCACCTTTTTGAGCTTCTCCTACGTAAAGAAATTTTTCATTGTTATTGGTCTTTGTGGCTTCAATGATCTTGTATCTGTTGCTTGGCTTCTACCAAGCTTAATAAATCATTATTATATATATATATATATAGTTGATAAAAGTGAAAAAATTCAATAACTTTATTTAAAATTATCAAAGATCAATGATTCAACCAATAGTTTTAAGGGTATTGGCAAGTTCTTTTGAAAGATACCCATCATGAAAATTTACTCCCCTCCCCCTCGGGAAGGGGCTTCCTCTCCAGGGAGGAAAGTGAGGCTCCTACATACACATTTTTTTTTTTCCCAGTTGACTATCTTTATTACAAATAATTCTTTTAAATTTCATAATGATTATTAAAAGAAATTCTCTTTATGCACATTTATACAAAAATTTGTCCTATAACACCATGTTAAAAATTTAGAAAAAGCGGGATGGCAATGCAAGCTATTGAACAATTTTTACCAAAAGATGATAGACACTAATTGATGTCAATGTGTAACTACTTACCAATTTGTATGAAATTCTGTGCAGTAGTACCCAAGATGCAATAACCCACATTTTCTAAAAATGGTCAAATCATGTTCTACAGCTCTCAAAATGTGTAAATCCATCAAAAACCCGAGGTCGAAAATTTTTATGAATCCAATACTTTCTTCTATTGAATATAGAAGAAAGTAAAAATTAAAATGTTTTCAATAATTGTAAATACTTTAATAAATAAATAACAGTAAAAATCAATAGTTTATGAAATGCACAAAATATAAAAATCTTAAATGACTTTATCCTTAAATGTGTGTATGAGTGGCCAAACAATGGGGCAGTCCTTAAACTGAAAATAGGGTTGCTACACAAATATAGAAGAAACATTCCCTGATTTTTCTCATGCTTTTAAAAGTGAAAACAGATGACATACAATCAATGTGACATTAAAATCAAACACACTTACAAGGCAACTGAACATATCTAAATACAATCATCTGATTGACTATCTAATAAATATTTTTTTGCCAATCTATATAATTAGATATTTTAAAATTGAAAACTAAAATTAAAAATTTATTATAAAAAAAATTTTTATCCATCCTTTTCCAAAAAATTTCTGAATTTTTTAAATTTTCTTTCATAAATTTTTAAATTCCCAGAGTTTTTCTAGTTTTTAATAGATTTTTCAAACTCTCTGAATTCCAGCCCTACCAGTGGCTCAGCAATTCTGCATTCAAAGCTGGTAGATGGGAAGTGCTGGGTTCAATCCCCAGCAGCGCTCATCGAAATTGTCATTTGGAGCTCCCACAGTTCGAGACCACACAAAGGGCATTCAAATAGGCCTAGAATCTTAGTGCAGTCGATTGGCCTTAATAACCAACCCACACAACCCTGAATTCTAGGTAACATAGCAACTCTGGGAAAGTATTGTAAGAAGATAATCACAAAATTTTAATTTATCACAAAATATCATTATGATAAATAAATTAAAAAGCAATGAACCCAAATTGGAACCTTGGAGTAAATATAAATTACAAATAGACATTCAAACCAACACTTACTCTGATCGAACTGAGCTGGCTGTTTGTTGGGCAAAGGCTTTCACTTTGTCTCAGATCACCTGAATCCCTCTTTCGTCAGATGCATTCAGTTCTAAAATGCGAGATTTGAACATGTCCCTAAATTTAAAGTAAGAAAGAAATTGTATATAACACAACATTATGATAAACAAGAGAGAAAAAAAAAAATCATTTAGCTTGCATAGATTGTAAAATAATTTCCAACTGTACTCAATTACTGTTCGTACAGGGTTCATACTCAAACAGTAAAAAACAATTTCCTGACATTTCCAGGTTTTCCAGTTGCTTTTAAAAAAATTCCAGTATTCATGAAAATTGAAATTTTAAACTACTTATAAATAAATGACCCGCAATTCCTTTGAGTCTGCTTGTTACATTTTCGCAAATTTTATGGCCAACCCAAGTATTTCCTATGTTGACTCCTAAAAATGTCATTTTTTTTCATATTTAGTGTTGAAAGTTGTACTTTTTTGCAGTCAACTGGTAAATAAACATAATATTATGAAAAAGATACTTTTAAAAACACGTAAAAGTTTAAAAAATATATTAAAAGAGACATTTATAATAAAATACATTTCAAAGCTTTTCGACCTGATCAACAGGGCATCATCAGGAATTTAACATGAGTTAGTTTCACATAATGTGCAGCTATGCATTCAAGTATATATATTACAATATCAGGCGACAAATACAGTTAAGCTTGATAAAACATCAGTTTAGTTCAAAAATACTGGAATCGGTCATGGAGCTGTTTTGTGTTTACAAGGAAGTAACCCAAAAACAGCTCTAACTGACTGACTTCAGAATTTTTTAACTAAACTGATGTTTTATCAAGCTTAACTGTATTTGTCACCTGATATAGTAATATATATACTTGAACGAATGGCTGCACATTATGTGAAACTAAATCATGTTAATTTCCTGATGATGCCCTGTTAATCAGGGTGAAAAGCTTTAAAATGTATTTTATTATAAATGTCTCTTTTAATTAAATATATTTTTTAAACTTTTATGTGCTTTTACACATTGTACGCCACGCGAATTCTTAATTAAAATCCATTAAAATTCCTTAATGATATTATCTTGTAATAAATAATGGCTAACATGGCACTCAATGTGTTAAAGTAAGAGTGGGAATCGATTAAGAGTTTTAACTGGGTTAATCATAGTTCATAAATCGATTAATCGGATTTTTAAACGGTTTTCATTTTTTTTTATATACAATTTTATTTCAATGATGAATAAAACTCTCATATTGTGTACAGTCGGTAACAAAAGTATCTGAATACTAGCAAAAATTCCTATATATAAAAAAGTAGAGTTAATACTGTTTTGTTAAATAAATCCTTGTCGAATCATGTTCTTAGTCAGTCTAAGAACATGATTCGACAAGGATTTATTTAACAAGTTAGTTCTTCTTTATCACTTCAGACCATAAGCGCCAACTTAATGGGGGCAGCAGGGGGCGGTCACCCCCGCTATAATTTTTCATGGGGGCGAAAGTATATTTTTGCCCCCGTGCTTCCAACGGGTAAAAATTTCGAACGTGAAAATGATATTTTCATCACAAACTGAGTTTTAATGAAAATTTTCACATCATTGAAATTTTTTGTTTTCTTCTCTTCTTCTTTCTTTACTGACGGATTAGTAGAAAACACGATGTATACTTTATGCAATGCTCCTTTTGCGCGAGAGAAGCTGAACGAGATTGACAGAACCCCTTTTCAGGGTCTCACTGCAAAATAGAGATGGCGACAGGTTTTTAAAAATGTGTCTGTTACAATTTGTTCAAGTTAAACATATAACAAAACTAAACAATAACATATGTGATTTGATGCCCTGAAAAATACCTCCGATCGTCGGCAGCTGCCTTCAACTTTTGTTACGATTTTTGTACCTTTTATTTTGTTAACTTTGACTTTTTGTAACTATTGGTTAGCATTTGTCCTGTACTTTTTAAGTGCAAGTTTTTATCGTAAACCCCAAAACATACAAAGAATGGGTGGGATAATTTTCAATTTTCATATCTTTAACCAAGACAGGCTGGACTATGAGATCTTTGCTCTTCAGTATGAGGATTAACTAAAGTGTTAAACGCAACACATTAAAGATCTTTGAAATCGGAATAAATTCCATAGATAAAAAAAGATTGCAATAATAGAATCCACTGTATGTCTAGCTTTTAGACAGTTAGGTACAATGACAGGAGCACCCTGATGAGCGATTGCATATATCCGGAGAAATTGCCTAACAAAATTAGAAAAACGGTCAGCCAGCATCTTCTAGGCGCCATGAGCTCAAACAAAAGGTAGCTAAAAAACATCCGTGAACACCATTGGAAGTACGAAAATAAACAAAGTCGTCTTCCCCCCCCACCAAATTGAGCTTTACTTGGAAAGAATGAAAAGAAGAATTCAGTTGAGAAATTTTTACAGCTGAGGCTCGATACTTTTTTTTAGCTTTTACCTTATCCAAATTATTAGGCCATATCTGATGGAGACAAATCCAGGCAAAGGTCCCTTTGAAATAATTTTCATTGTAACTCTTAATTATTTAATCTTCATCCTACTTCTTGAACAAAAAGACAAACTTAAATTTAACTCTTCTTTCTAGGTAGAGGGAACTGTTTTTTAATTTTATCTAATGAATTGAAAAATGTTTATTTTCATCGATTTACTTATTTACTACTGAACTGAAAAATAGAGTTGCGAGTGCCTTCCTACTGCTTCGATAGTTAAAAGTTTATTATTCTAGGACCTTTCAAAGAAAAACTGGAGATTTAAAATAAAGCTGAAAAACTAGGTAAGCTTTTTCAATGTTTATTTTGAGATTTGAGGAATTCTAGAGGTAAACATAGTGGTTTGTGCATCGTTTAAATTTTTGAAAAAATTATTTATGCTTTTAAAACTGTCAATATTACAAAACTGATTAAAAATAAAGTAAATAAATAAATTTAAAAAAAAAGACAAAGACAAAATGTTTTTTTTATTATATACATAAAAAAGTAGTGCATTATTATCAGCAGAAGGAAATTCATAGATGATATTTTAAATTACTTATACACTTAATAATCGTTATTATTAATTTTATTATTATTATTATTTTCAGAATTATTATTATTATTATATATATAATATATATATATATGTTATATATATATATATATATATATATATATATATATTTTTTTTTTTTTTTTTTTTTTTTGAAGTATTTTGAAAATTTGGTTAAAGTATTTTGAAAATATTATTTAAGTATGTTCTTTTAAATTTTGAAGCTTTGAGAATCAAAATTATTGAGTTAATCAATATAAATTAATGTTGATTTTTTCCCCAAAAAACTTTTAGAATTATGTAGCTGTAAATTTATTTTGAAAATACTTTAATAAATTAAAACTGTTGAGTTATCAATGTGAATTAAAATAGAGAAAATTATTTTCCCCAAATTTAAAATTTTCTTGCTGTTGTAAGAAATTTATGTTAGAAAGAAAACAATTTTAAGTTTTTCACATGCTTTGTTTCCTTATGTTCCATTTTTTTAAATGATGACTTTTAGTTGAAAACTCAAAATACCAGAAAATTTTCAATTCAATGTAAATTTTGAAGTCTGAGATTTCTACATTTTTTCTTTAAAGTTATCTTAAGAACGGTAAAATTATCATATATTATCACATATAAAATCATGTATGACATATCCGTACAAAAATGTACAGAAATACTGTTGTTGAATGATGATCAATAGAAACATTGCAATCAAACGCCAGAAAGTGCAATCTTACACAATTATCGATCCGAATCAAAAAGATTAATCACGACATTTCATCAGCTGGAAGGCAGCAATTCTTTAACGTTGCACCTGTGCCTACCGTTTTTTTTTTTTTTTTTTTTTTTTTATGAAGTGCAGTGCTTAAATACTAGACTTGAAAGTATCATTATGTGGATTTGCAATTCTTGGTGCTTTCTCACAAGATAAATATTCCTCAATTAGAATAATTTGTTTATTAATTAAAATGCTATTGTGTGTAATATCAAATATTACACACAACAACAATTACTGAAATTGCTTTATTTAAGTATTAGTGGTTCATGTTTTATTAGACTACGGCTACGCTTATTCAAAAATTTTTGCTTAAACTTATAAGTTTTTTTTATATAATATATTTCGTAAAAAAAAACTTGCAATTTGCAGTGCATATTTATTCTGCTACTGGTAATGACAAAATTCAGGTCAAACATTTTAGCATATTCATTTTCATTTAGAAGATTCAACTATAATGCAGCATATCATTAAGTGTTTTATCAGTGCATAATTGGAGGGGGGGGGGAAGAGAGAAACCCTGACATTTTCATAAATGTCTATTATACTGGATGTTGGGACTAGGCGAGGTCTCATTATAGTGATTATGATTAATAAGGAATTTAGTGCTGCAAGTAATATAAATGAGTTTTAATTACTTCTGAAATGCTCCAATCATCATAAATGATGCATTATTCTCAAATGTTTCGTGGTAATCAAGCCAATATATATTTTCAACATGTTGAAAAGTTGGCATCTTTCATATGCTTAAGAGAAGAAATAACTTATTTAAAATAGCAAAACATTTCAAAATAACCGATATTTTAAATATTAAGTAAAAATGTAATAAAGATGAAATGGAAATTAGTTTATATTTTTATTTTAGTTTATATTATTAGTTTATTTTATTATTTTATATTATTATTTAAGTTTATACAATTAGTTTAGTTTATATTATTAGTAAAGGGCAAAATTAACAGTCGCCACCGGCCACATGGCGACTAAATAAAAAAAGATGGCGATTAAAAATTATGCATCGATCGCCACTTTTTGTGATCATTAAAAGATTCTAAAAATCAAGCGACGATAGGCAATCGAAGCCTTGTGATTTCCAATCTTTTTCCATCCATGGCGTAAATGTCAATGTTCATTTTAAACTTGCTTTATTATATTCTACAACCTATAAAGAAGTAGAATTGTTTAATATATCTCACTCATATAATTTTTTGGACCCCCCCTTTCCCTCCCCCTAACAATCTGTGATCACACAGCTTATAGAATGCTTTATAATTTCTAATCATTCTCCATTTGCTGCAAAAATATAAATATCTATTTTAAACTTACTTTATTAAATTCTAGAATCTGAAAGAAGTAGAATTGTTTAATATCTCTTACTCATAATTCTTGTAATCTAATTCCCCCCCCCCTTCCTCCAATGATTGGCAATTACATGCTCTACTGAAACCTTGTGATTTACAATCTCTCTCCATCCATAACATAAATGTAAATATTCATTTAAAACTTTCTTGATTAGATTCTAGAACCTATAAAGAAGTATATAGATGTATCCCCCCCCCCACACACACACATTTGCTCTCCATTTCAACTAGCAGTTAATGATCAAATGTCCTGCAAAGCATAATCTTTTTCCATTTATATCTCCATAGTATTTAATGTATATTTAACCCATTTAAGATATTTGACAAATGTATCAAAATTTGATTTGGCTTAAATGTGTATTTTTCAAAAAAATTTGTATTTGCTTTCTTTTGAGTAGAAATCTTCCATTTTCCTTCCCATTTTAAAGTAGAAATCTCCCTATTTTTAAAGCTACAAATTTGGCAGCTAAGTAAATTATTTTTAATGAAGCAACTAAGTTTCCATATCTATACTTTTTAAGAGGAAATATTTTAACTCTATTGAAATAAAATCATTTAAAAAAGTGTGTCTTTAGAAATAGGAAAAAATAATAAAACTGCTAACTGTATTTACACATGACCATGTAAAAGTTTGTGATGATGATGAGTCAGCTGATTCATTTACTAGAAAATATCAATGGGAACTGTGAATGATAACAACTCATTTCACTTAAATAAATTGAAAAAAAAAAAAAAGTACTACTGAATTATCTGAAAGATAAAAACTTTTGCTATTATTATTACGGCCCTAAGCAGATTTTAATTTAGGATGCGCAATTTAGGATTTTTAAAAAGAGCGTAATTACAAATTTCATTTTCAGTGTCCCTGTGTTAATTTTATTATTATATGTTATTTCTTATTTTCATATTTTTCTTGTGGTAATTATACCGCAAAATGGTGACAATGCTTTTTGCAGTCTGAAAGAAATAGTCTTATCATGTAAAAAGTGGCCACTAACTTAAAAAAGTGGCTACTAATGAAACTGACAGTACCGGCCACTGGCCACTAATGAATTTTCCCAATTTTGCCCTTTAATTATTAGTTTTCATTTTAACATTAGGCGAAAAAGATTTAGTAATGAATATCATGATTATGTTAAACAAGTATTGGTATAGAGTTAGAAGTTAAATCCAGAAATTTTTTAAATGAAATTTAGGAGATAAAAATTTATATCAGCTTATATATAAAGATTTAGTTTTTTAACTCAAAACATATTTTAAAGGATAGATCTTTACTATGACCAATTTAGCGATTTTTAAAATTTAGTAATGAAGAAGCTCGCATGTTTTTCACCAAGGAATTCATTTACACAACCACAATAGCCATTTTAACTCTAGCCATGCCTTAAATATAGAGGTAAATTATAAAATGGTGCAATATAATGATAATAATAATAAAATCCGCAACCATTTTTGTTTTTTAAGCATTAATATAAAACTTTATAGAAAACAGAATTTAATACAACAGGACATTTTAGAAGTTTTTTTTTTAGGACTGAAGACTATTAGTCTCAATCTGCAAATTTTTTTTTTTTTTTTTTTTTTTTTGAAAGAAAAAGACAAGAAAAGGAAATTAATAATAATCAGTATTGAAACAAACCGCAAGTGCAAAATGAAATAAAAAAAAGAAACAAGATAATTAAGTTTAAATTTGAGTAGGTAACTTAAGGAAGCCATTCATATAGTAACCTTTTTGTTGTAAATTGTTTTTAATAAATTAAAATGCGGATATCACAATTGCATTAGGAAAGAGCTTTGCAAGAAACGTCTGAGTTACTTAGGTGCCAACTTTCAAATTTCGCCAAAAGAGTCCTATACTAAAACTTTTTTTTTTTTGGGGGGGGTCTATTTTTCCATGAAAAGGAATATAGTAACTGCATTGCTAAAATTTTTTAGTTACAGCTAATACAGGACCTCATTGGCAAATTTTAATTTTTTCAGTTATTTTGACGATGATTCAAATTATCTATCACAATTATGCATGTCAAGATTTTCGCGAGAAACGTCTAAGCTACTTCGGTGCCAAATTAAAAATTTCTCCAAGAGGTTAAACTGTACCATTGCTTTAGAACAATTTTTTTCAATTTCATTTTAAATATTTTGTAACTTATTCAAGAGGAAAAAAAGATGAACATTTTTATTTAGTCTAAATGTACACAATATCTCCAGGTAAAATATTATCCGTTTTTTGTTCTGTTCATTATTAGAAAGAAAATGGCTGAAGTATTTTTTCTTGAACCATTGATGTCTCTATAAATTAAATTATCCAGTATCCTTATATTTCATTCTCCACGCTCATTTTTAATTTTCTAAATTGAATATTACATAATATATATGTAAAAAAAAATCAACGTGTAATTAGTACATATCCAGAAGATGTAGCCAACAAATATTCAGAACCATCATCAATGCAAATTCAGGAGATATCGGCAACAACTATTAAGATGTCATGATCAATATATATCCACCCAGTAGATATTGCCAACAATAATAATTATTCAGAAGATATCGCCAACAAGCATTCAGGAGCCATCATCAAGAAAATATTGTCATTCAGAAAATATTGTCAACAAATATTTAAAAGCCATACAATTTATCAATGGTGATTGTCTGTCTCGAATATTTCAAACCGGCAATTCGTTTTTACAATACAATCAATGATGAACTTTTCAATTATCAATAGATTTCGAAAAATGTGATTTTTTTTTTTCTTCGATTTAACTTAGTATTTAATATAGTTTAAGAAATTAAATGGTAAAATCAGATATTGACAGGCATCTTAGCAAATCCATGGTGTAATACAATAAGTGGTGAGAATGCAAAACCGCTATCTGAAAGAAATTGGCCTGTCGTATGGCCTGCCTAATGAAATTTTAAAATAATTGCAATAATCACATAAGATATTTATTTTTAACGTACCCGACTAAATCATATTCTAAAAAAAATGCACTTTAAAAAGTTTCATCTTTACTGTTGGAAGCACCATTTTAAACATTGCTGTACATTGGAAATAAATGCAGAGTATTACATATTGTCCTAAATTAATTTAAAAAAAAAAATTCAATTGTAAATAATTTGGGAAATAGAAAAAAAAAAGTTCATAATTTCTTTAATCAAGCAATAATACCCAAAAGCTCCATCGTCAAACAGTGACAAAAATTTAACAACTCGATCATATACTAAAGCTATAACGTTAAATGAGTTTAGATGTTAAGAATTTCTCTCTGTTCTAAATAATGGGCTCTTCCCACTGTCGTCTGCTCAATCACGTAATAGAGGAAAACGAATAATCGAATTCTGAGAATCGAATTCAATTAAATATTGTTCTTAAGAACAAAAATTTTAATATTTAATATAAAATAAAATAAAAGTAATATTGTGCATTTCTAAACAGTAGAATAATTGTATTTGTAAATTTAATAATTTTTAAAAAACATTTTATGTGTTTACTTACTTTTACCTATAAGAATCGATTTTTGTATATTGTAGTGTCCCTGTATTGTATCCTGTACAATAAAAGTAAAATTTTCAGAAAAATCAAGTAATAAAATGCACTCATCTGATTTTAGTTCTGCTTTTCTTGTTTTTAAATACTCTGATTGAGATTTTGCAATGTAATGGTGTTTCGCATAGGACTTCATTTTCAATAAAAGTTCCGATTTAAAATCAGGTGCAGACAAAGTAATTTAATGATTGTTGAATGGACTGTAGTTATCCACCGTCAAAACATCACTTCAGATTCTTCATCATAATCATCCATTAACATACCTAAAAATTCTTCAAATGCAGTTTGGAGTGGACACTGTGAACAAAATCCTAACATACATGCTTCATTGTTAATGTCACACACATAATGAGACAAAAAAATCACTGATAGATGGTTTAATAGATTATTTTAGAGATGCTATCATTAACCTGTTATTTTAGTGAATCATACAGACAGACTGAAAGAATTCCTGTACTACCAGCTAACACACACCACTTCGGTCGCAAATCAGCAAATTTAGATAATCCAATCTTGTGATTGGGATATTTCTGTTTAAAAAGTGTGTACGCTTCTTTGAGATTATTACATAAAATGAGGTGTTTCTGTTTTGTAAATATTTTATTTCTTCACTAAATACTAACTTGAATTTTTAAAAAATAAGAGGTTTCCTACATCTATCTCTAAAATATCACAAAAATAGAGTACACATTAGTTTTGTTTTAATACCAGAATAGAATAAAATCAGAATGTTGCACCCTTATTCAATGCTTCATTCACCTAATAACACTATTTCTAAAAGTAATTAAATAACGTTCAGAGGGTAAATAAAGTCTTATACATGTATTAAATCAATATTTATATAATATTAAATAAGTTTTGTTTTTTTACATGTATTAAATCAATATTTATATAATATTAAATAAGTTTTGTTTTTTTACATCTTTTTTTATCAATGTTAAGTCTGTGAGAGGGGAAACACAAGCATATAGTATTAGAGAAAAACATGCATATACTATCAGCAAGATATCTCTCTATGCAAATAATAACCAAAAGTAAACTCTTTTCCTGTGAATAGCTAACACATCAGTAGCTTATTTAAAAAAAAATAATAAAAAGTTTCTAGTGCTCCCCCTTTAGGAGAAAAATAGCTGCCAAGATGGCCGAAATTGCATGTTTTTGCCCTATGGTTTGTCTTTAAGCTTAAATATTTCCAAGAAGGAGTGAGAAACCCAAGTAATTTATTGTGTAGTAATTTATGGTGAACACCTGTACTTTACCAGAAAGTGAGTAAACCTTTGGTTTTATTTTCCTTTTTCTGGAATTGATGTCTCAATTTTAGCAAAATCGGGAAAATCAAATTTTTGTGGTTGCAACTTCTAAGAGTACTGTACCTTAACGATTTTCATTATAAACATTGTAGTATTTTTTTTTTTCTGAATGCCTGGGATAACTAGTTTCCATAGACACCTAACACTTTCATATTACATGAGCACAATTTTTAAGAAAAAAAAATTAAATAACATCAATTTCTTGGTATTTTGAGGGGGCGGACAAACTTTGAGGACCTGTATATCTATAAATAAGGGGAGCAGGTAGCTAAAAATTTGGACTTTTCCATGCCTCTATATCATCAATCCGTGTACCAAATTTAAAGAAAATCTGAGTCGGTCATGCAACCAATTTTTATTTTTTTAGGTGAGTTGATATGGAATCACTCAGTATTAAAAATATTTTAAATAAAATGTAGGCAAAATCTTAATTTGCCTGCATTATTGTCAGTACTTATTAAGTTAATAATAGTATGAATGGGGTAGTCTTTTTATTATTGCAATGTTAAAAAATGCAATGTAAGTGTAGATTAATTTCTTTGATGCTTTTGATTAAATCGAAACATTATTCATTATTTCTATGAATTGAGTTTAACAATATTGATTTAAACTGAATTTTAATTTTCAATTTATTTTACCATATAAATTTGTACAATCTTAAAAGCATTAAAATTACAGTTTAATGAAATACTTTCTTATTCATAAGTATTATTATCATATATTAGTAAGTATATTATCATAAGTATTATCTCAATTAAAATTCATTATTTCGTATTGTAAATAAATAATTAAAAAATAAAATTAATTGAAATCAGCGAAGAATAAGCACTTGATTCTTCATACTGATAGATTTTATTTTGGTGGTACAGAATACTGAAATAGTTAATAGAAAAAAAAAAAAGAAAGAAAAGAAAACATTAAAAGTGCATAAAAATTATAAAATTCCTATCAAAAGTATTTGTTAAACCCGCAAATTCTACTGAAAATAATTTAAAAAAATATTTCATTATAAGATATAATATGTTCACTAATATAATAACATATGTAGTACCTATTTAAATAAATGATTATAAAAAATTGGTTAACAAATTGTTAGACAAATTTTTACTGTTAATAATTTGATAACTATGAAATTCTATGTTATTTTTGAATTGTGTATTTTTTGTACACCCCCCCCTCCCTCTAAATTTTATTGCATTAAAAAAAAAAAAAAGAAAAAAAAAAAAAAAAAAAACGCTTGTTATATATCTAAGAAAATTTTAGAACGAAAATATGAATTATAATTATGCAAGAGCAAGAGTAAAAAATTTTATTCTTTGACTTAACATTATATACATCTGTTAAACAGCTCGTTCAATAATTAAAATAAATAAATAAAATAGAAATTGTGTATTTAAACATAGAGTGTGAGGCTGAAATTCTTCCAGCAATTTTTTTTTTTTTTTTTTAAATGGAAAAGACAATTTTTTAGTAATTAGATACATGATATATTTAAAATTTTACGCTTTGTCTCAATAGTATTATACAGTATACAGCTACTTTTACTAGTTACAATAATTTCAGATATAGTAAAGTTCAGTGTGAAGTAGAAGCTGTGAAGTAAAGACATCGTTTTCAAAGTTAACAGCAATGTATTTTAGCAACATTTTGCAAATAATATAATACTTTATAATATAGATTTTAAAACTCATTTAGTTAATTTAATAATATTATCAATTATTGTACGTACCTTAGATACTTAGGTTATTTTTGTATTTGCTTTTGGAATAACTTGAATCAACTTTTGTTTCAGCTATTCATCGGAAGAACTACAGTCTCTAATTGTTTATAGTTTCGCAATGATTCGTTAGAAATGGGGTGTCGATGCCATGCCAGGCAAATTTTAAAAATTTTGATACGCTCAAATTAATGTCGAGTTGCAACTATATAAAAAATTATATCAAATTCTGTGCATTGTTCTTGAGCTAGAGCTACTACAATTTTTTTTGTCACACAAACATGTTCTGTATTCTAAAATGGTCTAGTTGTGTTTTAGAGATCTTTAAACATGTAAGGCAATCGAAAACAGGAGTAAAATATTTTTAAGAATCCAATGCTTTCTTTTTCTTTCTTTCTTTCTTTTTTTTTTTTTTTTATCTTAAGATTTCTTTAATTAAGGGTGATACAAATCATTAGGAAAGTGGAGAATAATTTAATTGGAGAGTATTTGTTTATTCTTTTTACAGAATGACATCAAGAACTTCAATAGAAAAATGAAGGTTTAAGGATTTTTTAATTTTGTATGATTGTCAACGGAAGGAAAAATTTCATACTAAGTTTAAAAGTAAATAAAAATTCTTATTTTTTAAGATTTTTATTATTGCGTATAAATATGTACATATATATGTTTCTGAGATATGTCCTTCTCTTAAATGGGAGAAATCACGAAAGTTGCCCGATTTGCACCAAAAGTTGATCGGCATTAATATACGTCAATGTGAACCGATAAAAATTTATATGAAATTCTGTGCAGCAGTTTGTAAGGTATATTGGCTTATTTATTACTTTATTTTATTTCTTTATTTATTTCTTTATTTTTTTTCTTTCTTTTTTTTTTTATTATTTTTTTTTTTTTTTTGTCACACACACAGAGACAAACATTTTCAAAAAATGTTTAAATTTTGTTCTCGACTTCTCATAACGTGTAAAACTATCGGAATTAAAAGGTTTTTATAATCTAATGCTTTTTCCTGTTGAATATAATAGAAAGTAATATCATTAAGGAAACCAAATGAAATCTAATTTTAACTTAAATTAATGAAATTTTTTTTCTCTTAGATAATTAAAATATCTTTAACCTGAATTTCAAAATAATTAAATGCGTAAGTTTAAGAATTATTCCATCTAGTGTTAAATCGAAATTTTAATAACAATATTGAAATTCTGACTGTGAAAGATACAGATCGTAACTTGTATTCAATATTAGAAAATTGCTATTTTTTAAAAAAATATTGAGCTAAGAATAAATTAAAGGCTTTAAAAACTTAAAAAGGAAAAGAAATATTTATTGCATATAATATAGTATTGTGTAAAATACTTAAACATCTGCTTAAAACAAGTGAACCCCACTTGCTCTTCTCTTAATCTCTCTTCTAAATCGAGCTGAAAAGACGGTCTATCCGTGATGACGTCAGATTCTTGTCAGTCGGCCTTGAGAATGTTATTTCGACGGTGGTGCCCATACCCAACTCAAAACCTAAAATGAAAATTAATAATTAATCTATAAATCTTGCAATTTAAGTTATGAAGTAAATTTTTATTGCTAAACAACTGGTAAATAATTTAAAAATAATTTATATGTAATTACTAATGCGTCAAGTTAAAAGTTTTAAAATCTGAAAAATGGATAAATAATAATTTATAACCATTTAGGTGTGTTATGTACTTCAAGTGTACAAAATGTTCTTCAAGTTTAGTAATAAGTACAAAACATTGAATAAACACTATAAAATGCAATAAACTCGGAACAATTGTTTCGGGTTGAAAAAAACACAACTTTTCATCAGGCGAGCAAAGTGGCCAAAGGGGAAAAACAAATCTTTTAAAATGACAATGAGGCGTCACTGGAATTTTTATATCATTCCTTTTAAAACTGTTATTTTGAAACCCAGGAGCAGAAAGTGCTTAAAACTGCGACACATGTCGCAGAACAATTGAGACTTTTGCAGAACATTTCATCTATCCCCTAACTGGATGATGTTGATACAGCTAACATTCTAAAATTAATAAAACCTAGATATGCTCAACTGACCTGTAAATCTGTAAGCATACTAGAAAATTGCTGGAAACAGTCATTGTTTCAATGTATAGACAAAATTTATAAACATTTTGTAAGTAGTTTATCCACATTAATGCCAAAAGCCATTGAAAAAATTGCAAATTCTGGGTGTATTCCTCAGTTTTAGATTATAAAAATTTTAAATCATGTTTTATTATAAATGTGTAATAAATATTTTACTAATAAGTATTATTTTTATGCTTATTTTGCATTTTACTGTGCTTTGACAAATTTGGACAAAATACCTGCAGAACATCTGTAAATTTTAATGTCTCGTTGCAGAACATAGGATATAATTCTGCTCCTGGGTTTTGAAACTGAAATGCAAATGAAAAAGCATCAGTGAGTATATTTTATATATTTGTCTTATCTTGAAGTTAAAAATAATATGTTTGCACCGTAAATATAAATAAAAGAAAAAAGCAAATGATCAAATAAGAAAATCTATGCATATTTTAACTAATAGCAAAGTGTCACTTAAAATTTGATATTATTATTTTTAAGACCCACATTTCAAATTCTTATAGCGATGAAGTAGCTGCGTCACAAACTTTTAACCCGTTAAGGGGTTTTGTACTGAGATGAAAATACAGATGGATTAGATTAAAAACCCTGAAATCAGAGGTAGCGCCTGAACACAAACACCCCTGCATGTATTATTTATTAATTTATATTCTTAGTTCTTAAATAAATTGAAATCAATGGAGAATTTCAAGATTACGATAATTTTATATGAGGTTTTTTATTATTTGTTAAATAAATTTCACAGAAGTGTGTATGATCATACATATTCAGATATAAAATTTAATTTACATTAAAATTAAATACTCGAACCGTAAGTATCATAAGAAAAAGTTCTTAAAAGAACTATTACACTTATTTAAAAGCAACATATATTACACGAAACGAAATACATACTAGTTGGGTGACAATAAAAGTACAGTAATTATTAACAATTCAATTGTTACCAAACTTACTCTACAGAAGACGAAGATTACAAAATGAGCGCCGCCAAACAAGAAACAGAAACAGAAACAAAAATCAAACAACAAATCAGTGTTGCCACTTGCCAGCACGTAGCCTATGGCGATGCGACTCGATTATTGTCGGCCATCTGCTGGCGCTGGTAGTCGTCCCGAATGAGAAGCATCTGCTTATTGGTCAGTGTGAAAAAGAAAAATGATGAGTGACAGAGTAAAGCCCCGCCTCTTTTCAGAAAGAAGTATATATAGCGAGAAATTAATATTCAAATTCGTCTCCCCCTGATCCCCCCCAAAATTATTTCTCGTACAAATTGGACTCAATTCACTAATTTTATTAACGATATTCCACCCTCCCTTCCAACCATCAATAGCACTAATGACATAGATCTCCTGGTTAACACCATCACTAATGATATTAAGAGTGCTATTGACTATGCTACTACTTCCAAACCTGCTAACGATTTTTTTAAATTAGACCCGCACGTCCGCATTCTCACTACTAATAAAAATAGAGCCAGGAAAACTTGGCAACGTACGCATAGAATTCAAGATAAAATTATTCTCAATCGAGCTCAGCAGGATCTTAAAGATTATCTTTATAAAAAACGCAATGACAGTTGGACAGAATTCCTCGAATCCCTGTCTCCAGAGGATAACTCCATCTGGAAAGCGGCCAGGAGATTTAAGAGCTCCTTTGAACCAATGCCTCCTATCCTTATTCCAAATTCCCAGAACTATGCGTACACTAACGAAGAGAAGGCTAATGCTATTGCCATAAACCTCGAGACACAATTCCAAGGTAATCCTATTGATAGTGCTGAAACTGAGAGAGAAGTCAATTCTACTGTTAGCAGATTCTTGAATAACCCAATTCCTCCTTCTGATTTTTTGGTAACCCACGCTGATGTCATCCGCGAAATCAAAAAACTTAAAAACAAAAAAGCCCCAGGCATCAGCGGAATCACTAATGACGCCCTCAAGAATCTACCATTCACTTATATTCCAAAAATCACCCACCTGTTCAATAATATTTTTAAATTCAATTATTTTCCCTTCTATTGGAAAACTGCAGTCATTGCTCCGATACTAAAACCTGCCAAACCCCCTGATAGGGCTTCGAGTTACCGCCCAATTTCCCTTCTGAATGTACTTAGTAAATTATTCGAAGCCTTTATTGCTCAACAGATAGATTTTCATATTGCAGAAAATAATATTATGATCCCCGAACAATTTGGATTCTGCAATGGCCTTTCAGCCCCACACCAGGTCTACAGATTAGTTGAGCACATTACCACCGGCAAAATTCGGAAGCAATATACTGCGGCAGTTTTTCTTGACATTGAAAAGGCATTTGACAAAGTTTGGACCTCTGGCTTAATTTTTAAACTTATTAATTATAACTTTCCACCCGCCCTTATTAAGTTAATTCATAGTTACCTACTTGACAGGAACTTCCACGTGAAGGTGAAAGACACTCTTTCACGGAACTTTTTTGCCCATTTCGGCGTTCCTCAAGGCTCCAAAATCAGTCCTAAATTATTTAATCTTTATATTAATGATATACCTAGATACCCTCACACCTCATTGGCTATTTTTGCAGACGATACCTGTATTTTCGCTTCGAGCGTCAACAGGCGTTATGCTATTTCGGCAATTTCCCGTCACCTCAAAATTTTGGTTCATTGGTTTTATAAATGGAGAATAGCATTTAATACTACCAAAACTGAAGCTATTCTTTTTTCACGTGGAAGAAATGCTATGACATCTGATAAACGTGATAAATTCCAAATTAGCCTCGGCGCCACCCCCCTACCATGGTCAAATCACTGTAAATACCTTGGTGTTATTCTAGACCAATCTCTCACCTTTCAACAACACATTATCACCACGCGTAATAAATTCCGTGCAGCTAAAAGTAAATTACTTCCCCTCTTAGCTCGGAATAGCAAATTAAACTTTAAAAATAAATTGCTCTTGTACACTTCCTACTTACGACCCATTCTAACTTATGCTTGTATGGTATGGTCATATGCTGCCAAATCGCATATCAAGTTACTCATTAGGGCTCAAAATTCAACTATTCGGCAAATTCTTGATATGCCTTGGTACGTTAGAAATTTTCACATCTACAAAGAAATTGAAACTCCTAAACTTAATGACTTCATTCAATACTTAAATATACAATTCCATTTGGCTCTTGAATCAATAGATAACGCTGCTTTAAACACACTAGCAACATATGACCATAATGCTCCTCTGAATAGACGCAGACCCAGAGCGGGCCTCAGTCTAAACTCCCACCTTTAATCTTTTTATTATGTTAACTTCTTTATCTTTTCATCTTTCTATCGCCCTCGGGCATTGACTTCTCTTCGGAGATTATATCCTGTCCTCGTCCTTGTGTTGTCCTGTATATGTTATTTTTGTCCTTGTGTTAAAAAAAAAAAAAAAAAAAAAAAATTAAAAATTGTGTTTTAAAATACCAAAAAAATTAAAAAACTTGCTCTCAGTAAAATAAAAAATATTCTTACTATCCCTAAACTTTCTCCTAGATGTGTAATGCTGTACTTAACCTTCCTACTCATTTTTATTATTGTGTTTCCTCTTTCCATAAGCTCTAAAATTATCTGTTATTGTTTTTTTGTGCCTTTTATGTTCCCCCCCCCCCTTTCTCCATTGCAGTGAATTGTTGTTCGGGACCCTCACTCCGTTAGCTTCCACATCTAGGTACTGGAGGATGCGTGACGCTGTCACAGGTGCCTCCCAACCATTCCATCCGAAGATCCGAAGATCTAGCACCAATCTAACTTAATATTTAAAACAATAGCGTTTGACTATCTCCATGAGCCTCGTTCGACCTCGAGGTCGATTTCAGTGCAATCTGGACAGACTTTTCACTCTTAAGACACGCCTACTTGTGATTTGCGACCTTTTAATACGCAACAAACTGATTACTTATCGTACGCATGTGTTACATTGAGTTTTTCATAATAACCGCACCGGATATTTTGCACGGTGAAACTTTGGGCCCGGGGGGCGTTTTTACGCGGACTTTCGGCAGCCGTCCTGCGCTCTCAAAATTTTTTTCGCAGTTTCACATGCCCATCTTCAAACGACGATTCCCAAGCAACTAAAAGAGTCTAACTATCGCTATAAGTTTCAGAATCTGCGGAATATATTCTAGTTTCATAATAACCGCACCGGATATTTTGCACGGTGAAACTTTGGGCCCGGGGGGCGTTTTTACGCGGACTTTCGGCAGCCGTCCTGCGCTCTCAAAATTTTTTTCGCAGTTTCACATGCCCATCTTCAAACGACGATTCCCAAGCAACTAAAAGAGTCTAACTATCGCTATACGTTTCAGAATCTGCGGAATATATTCGTAGTTTCATAATAACCGCACCGGATATTTTGCACGGTGAAACTTTGGGCCCGGGGGGCGTTTTTACGCGGACTTTCGGCAGCCGTCCTGCGCTCTCAAAATTTTTTTCGCAGTTTCACATGCCCATCTTCAAACGACGATTCCCAAGCAACTAAAAGAGTCTAACTATCGCTATAAGTTTCAGAATCTGCGGAATATATTCTAGTTTCATAATAACCGCACCGGATATTTTGCACGGTGAAACTTTGGGCCCGGGGGGCGTTTTTACGCGGACTTTCGGCAGCCGTCCTGCGCTCTCAAAATTTTTTTCGCAGTTTCACATGCCCATCTTCAAACGACGATTCCCAAGCAACTAAAAGAGTCTAACTATCGCTATACGTTTCAGAATCTGCGGAATATATTCTAGTTTCATAATAACCGCACCGGATATTTTGCACGGTGAAACTTTGGGCCCGGGGGGCGTTTTTACGCGGACTTTCGGCAGCCGTCCTGCGCTCTCAAAATTTTTTTCGCAGTTTCACATGCCCATCTTCAAACGACGATTCCCAAGCAACTAAAAGAGTCTAACTATCGCTATAAGTTTCAGAATCTGCGGAATATATTCTAGTTTCATAATAACCGCACCGGATATTTTGCACGGTGAAACTTTGGGCCCGGGGGGCGTTTTTACGCGGACTTTCGGCAGCCGTCCTGCGCTCTCAAAATTTTTTTCGCAGTTTCACATGCCCATCTTCAAACGACGATTCCCAAGCAACTAAAAGAGTCTAACTATCGCTATACGTTTCAGAATCTGCGGAATATATTCTAGTTTCATAATAACCGCACCGGATATTTTGCACGGTGAAACTTTGGGCCCGGGGGGCGTTTTTACGCGGACTTTCGGCAGCCGTCCTGCGCTCTCAAAATTTTTTTCGCAGTTTCACATGCCCATCTTCAAACGACGATTCCCAAGCAACTAAAAGAGTCTAACTATCGCTATACGTTTCAGAATCTGCGGAATATATTCTTGTTTCATAATAACCGCACCGGATATTTTGCACGGTGAAACTTTGGGCCCGGGGGGCGTTTTTACGCGGACTTTCGGCAGCCGTCCTGCGCTCTCAAAATTTTTTTCGCAGTTTCACATGCCCATCTTCAAACGACGATTCCCAAGCAACTAAAAGAGTCTAACTATCGCTATAAGTTTCAGAATCTGCGGAATATATTCTAGTTTCATAATAACCGCACCGGATATTTTGCACGGTGAAACTTTGGGCCCGGGGGGCGTTTTTACGCGGACTTTCGGCAGCCGTCCTGCGCTCTCAAAATTTTTTTCGCAGTTTCACATGCCCATCTTCAAACGACGATTCCCAAGCAACTAAAAGAGTCTAACTATCGCTATACGTTTCAGAATCTGCGGAATATATTCTAGTTTCATAATAACCGCACCGGATATTTTGCACGGTGAAACTTTGGGCCCGGGGGGCGTTTTTACGCGGACTTTCGGCAGCCGTCCTGCGCTCTCAAAATTTTTTTCGCAGTTTCACATGCCCATCTTCAAACGACGATTCCCAAGCAACTAAAAGAGTCTAACTATCGCTATAAGTTTCAGAATCTGCGGAATATATTCTAGTTTCATAATAACCGCACCGGATATTTTGCACGGTGAAACTTTGGGCCCGGGGGGCGTTTTTACGCGGACTTTCGGCAGCCGTCCTGCGCTCTCAAAATTTTTTTCGCAGTTTCACATGCCCATCTTCAAACGACGATTCCCAAGCAACTAAAAGAGTCTAACTATCGCTATACGTTTCAGAATCTGCGGAATATATTCTAGTTTCATAATAACCGCACCGGATATTTTGCACGGTGAAACTTTGGGCCCGGGGGGCGTTTTTACGCGGACTTTCGGCAGCCGTCCTGCGCTCTCAAAATTTTTTTCGCAGTTTCACATGCCCATCTTCAAACGACGATTCCCAAGCAACTAAAAGAGTCTAACTATCGCTATACGTTTCAGAATCTGCGGAATATATTCTAGTTTCATAATAACCGCACCGGATATTTTGCACGGTGAAACTTTGGGCCCGGGGGGCGTTTTTACGCGGACTTTCGGCAGCCGTCCTGCGCTCTCAAAATTTTTTTCGCAGTTTCACATGCCCATCTTCAAACGACGATTCCCAAGCAACTAAAAGAGTCTAACTATCGCTATAAGTTTCAGAATCTGCGGAATATATTCTAGTTTCATAATAACCGCACCGGATATTTTGCACGGTGAAACTTTGGGCCCGGGGGGCGTTTTTACGCGGACTTTCGGCAGCCGTCCTGCGCTCTCAAAATTTTTTTCGCAGTTTCACATGCCCATCTTCAAACGACGATTCCCAAGCAACTAAAAGAGTCTAACTATCGCTATAAGTTTCAGAATCTGCGGAATATATTCTAGTTTCATAATAACCGCACCGGATATTTTGCACGGTGAAACTTTGGGCCCGGGGGGCGTTTTTACGCGGACTTTCGGCAGCCGTCCTGCGCTCTCAAAATTTTTTTCGCAGTTTCACATGCCCATCTTCAAACGACGATTCCCAAGCAACTAAAAGAGTCTAACTATCGCTATACGTTTCAGAATCTGCGGAATATATTCTAGTTTCATAATAACCGCACCGGATATTTTGCACGGTGAAACTTTGGGCCCGGGGGGCGTTTTTACGCGGACTTTCGGCAGCCGTCCTGCGCTCTCAAAATTTTTTTCGCAGTTTCACATGCCCATCTTCAAACGACGATTCCCAAGCAACTAAAAGAGTCTAACTATCGCTATACGTTTCAGAATCTGCGGAATATATTCTAGTTTCATAATAACCGCACCGGATATTTTGCACGGTGAAACTTTGGGCCCGGGGGGCGTTTTTACGCGGACTTTCGGCAGCCGTCCTGCGCTCTCAAAATTTTTTTCGCAGTTTCACATGCCCATCTTCAAACGACGATTCCCAAGCAACTAAAAGAGTCTAACTATCGCTATAAGTTTCAGAATCTGCGGAATATATTCTAGTTTCATAATAACCGCACCGGATATTTTGCACGGTGAAACTTTGGGCCCGGGGGGCGTTTTTACGCGGACTTTCGGCAGCCGTCCTGCGCTCTCAAAATTTTTTTCGCAGTTTCACATGCCCATCTTCAAACGACGATTCCCAAGCAACTAAAAGAGTCTAACTATCGCTATACGTTTCAGAATCTGCGGAATATATTCTAGTTTCATAATAACCGCACCGGATATTTTGCACGGTGAAACTTTGGGCCCGGGGGGCGTTTTTACGCGGACTTTCGGCAGCCGTCCTGCGCTCTCAAAATTTTTTTCGCAGTTTCACATGCCCATCTTCAAACGACGATTCCCAAGCAACTAAAAGAGTCTAACTATCGCTATACGTTTCAGAATCTGCGGAATATATTCTAGTTTCATAATAACCGCACCGGATATTTTGCACGGTGAAACTTTGGGCCCGGGGGGCGTTTTTACGCGGACTTTCGGCAGCCGTCCTGCGCTCTCAAAATTTTTTTCGCAGTTTCACATGCCCATCTTCAAACGACGATTCCCAAGCAACTAAAAGAGTCTAACTATCGCTATAAGTTTCAGAATCTGCGGAATATATTCTAGTTTCATAATAACCGCACCGGATATTTTGCACGGTGAAACTTTGGGCCCGGGGGTCGTTTTTACGCGGACTTTCGGCAGCCGTCCTGCGCTCTCAAAATTTTTTTCGCAGTTTCACATGCCCATCTTCAAACGACGATTCCCAAGCAACTAAAAGAGTCTAACTATCGCTATAAGTTTCAGAATCTGCGGAATATATTCTAGTTTCATAATAACCGCACCGGATATTTTGCACGGTGAAACTTTGGGCCCGGGGGGCGTTTTTACGCGGACTTTCGGCAGCCGTCCTGCGCTCTCAAAATTTTTTTCGCAGTTTCACATGCCCATCTTCAAACGACGATTCCCAAGCAACTAAAAGAGTCTAACTATCGCTATACGTTTCAGAATCTGCGGAATATATTCTAGTTTCATAATAACCGCACCGGATATTTTGCACGGTGAAACTTTGGGCCCGGGGGGCGTTTTTACGCGGACTTTCGGCAGCCGTCCTGCGCTCTCAAAATTTTTTTCGCAGTTTCACATGCCCATCTTCAAACGACGATTCCCAAGCAACTAAAAGAGTCTAACTATCGCTATAAGTTTCAGAATCTGCGGAATATATTCTAGTTTCATAATAACCGCACCGGATATTTTGCACGGTGAAACTTTGGGCCCGGGGGGCGTTTTTACGCGGACTTTCGGCAGCCGTCCTGCGCTCTCAAAATTTTTTTCGCAGTTTCACATGCCCATCTTCAAACGACGATTCCCAAGCAACTAAAAGAGTCTAACTATCGCTATACGTTTCAGAATCTGCGGAATATATTCTAGTTTCATTAACCGCACCGGATATTTTGCACGGTGAAACTTTGGGCCCGGGGGGCGTTTTTACGCGGACTTTCGGCAGCCGTCCTGCGCTCTCAAAATTTTTTTCGCAGTTTCACATGCCCATCTTCAAACGACGATTCCCAAGCAACTAAAAGAGTCTAACTATCGCTATAAGTTTCAGAATCTGCGGAATATATTCTAGTTTCATAATAACCGCACCGGATATTTTGCACGGTGAAACTTTGGGCCCGGGGGGCGTTTTTACGCGGACTTTCGGCAGCCGTCCTGCGCTCTCAAAATTTTTTTCGCAGTTTCACATGCCCATCTTCAAACGACGATTCCCAAGCAACTAAAAGAGTCTAACTATCGCTATAAGTTTCAGAATCTGCGGAATATATTCTAGTTTCATAATAACCGCACCGGATATTTTGCACGGTGAAACTTTGGGCCCGGGGGGCGTTTTTACGCGGACTTTCGGCAGCCGTCCTGCGCTCTCAAAATTTTTTTCGCAGTTTCACATGCCCATCTTCAAACGACGATTCCCAAGCAACTAAAAGAGTCTAACTATCGCTATAAGTTTCAGAATCTGCGGAATATATTCTAGTTTCATAATAACCGCACCGGATATTTTGCACGGTGAAACTTTGGGCCCGGGGGGCGTTTTTACGCGGACTTTCGGCAGCCGTCCTGCGCTCTCAAAATTTTTTTCGCAGTTTCACATGCCCATCTTCAAACGACGATTCCCAAGCAACTAAAAGAGTCTAACTATCGCTATAAGTTTCAGAATCTGCGGAATATATTCTAGTTTCATAATAACCGCACCGGATATTTTGCACGGTGAAACTTTGGGCCCGGGGGGCGTTTTTACGCGGACTTTCGGCAGCCGTCCTGCGCTCTCAAAATTTTTTTCGCAGTTTCACATGCCCATCTTCAAACGACGATTCCCAAGCAACTAAAAGAGTCTAACTATCGCTATAAGTTTCAGAATCTGCGGAATATATTCTAGTTTCATAATAACCGCACCGGATATTTTGCACGGTGAAACTTTGGGCCCGGGGGGCGTTTTTACGCGGACTTTCGGCAGCCGTCCTGCGCTCTCAAAATTTTTTTCGCAGTTTCACATGCCCATCTTCAAACGACGATTCCCAAGCAACTAAAAGAGTCTAACTATCGCTATAAGTTTCAGAATCTGCGGAATATATTCTAGTTTCATAATAACCGCACCGGATATTTTGCACGGTGAAACTTTGGGCCCGGGGGGCGTTTTTACGCGGACTTTCGGCAGCCGTCCTGCGCTCTCAAAATTTTTTTCGCAGTTTCACATGCCCATCTTCAAACGACGATTCCCAAGCAACTAAAAGAGTCTAACTATCGCTATAAGTTTCAGAATCTGCGGAATATATTCTAGTTTCATAATAACCGCACCGGATATTTTGCACGGTGAAACTTTGGGCCCGGGGGGCGTTTTTACGCGGACTTTCGGCAGCCGTCCTGCGCTCTCAAAATTTTTTTCGCAGTTTCACATGCCCATCTTCAAACGACGATTCCCAAGCAACTAAAAGAGTCTAACTATCGCTATAAGTTTCAGAATCTGCGGAATATATTCTAGTTTCATAATAACCGCACCGGATATTTTGCACGGTGAAACTTTGGGCCCGGGGGGCGTTTTTACGCGGACTTTCGGCAGCCGTCCTGCGCTCTCAAAATTTTTTTCGCAGTTTCACATGCCCATCTTCAAACGACGATTCCCAAGCAACTAAAAGAGTCTAACTATCGCTATAAGTTTCAGAATCTGCGGAATATATTCTAGTTTCATAATAACCGCACCGGATATTTTGCACGGTGAAACTTTGGGCCCGGGGGGCGTTTTTACGCGGACTTTCGGCAGCCGTCCTGCGCTCTCAAAATTTTTTTCGCAGTTTCACATGCCCATCTTCAAACGACGATTCCCAAGCAACTAAAAGAGTCTAACTATCGCTATAAGTTTCAGAATCTGCGGAATATATTCTAGTTTCATAATAACCGCACCGGATATTTTGCACGGTGAAACTTTGGGCCCGGGGGGCGTTTTTACGCGGACTTTCGGCAGCCGTCCTGCGCTCTCAAAATTTTTTTCGCAGTTTCACATGCCCATCTTCAAACGACGATTCCCAAGCAACTAAAAGAGTCTAACTATCGCTATAAGTTTCAGAATCTGCGGAATATATTCTAGTTTCATAATAACCGCACCGGATATTTTGCACGGTGAAACTTTGGGCCCGGGGGGCGTTTTTACGCGGACTTTCGGCAGCCGTCCTGCGCTCTCAAAATTTTTTTCGCAGTTTCACATGCCCATCTTCAAACGACGATTCCCAAGCAACTAAAAGAGTCTAACTATCGCTATAAGTTTCAGAATCTGCGGAATATATTCTAGTTTCATAATAACCGCACCGGATATTTTGCACGGTGAAACTTTGGGCCCGGGGGGCGTTTTTACGCGGACTTTCGGCAGCCGTCCTGCGCTCTCAAAATTTTTTTCGCAGTTTCACATGCCCATCTTCAAACGACGATTCCCAAGCAACTAAAAGAGTCTAACTATCGCTATAAGTTTCAGAATCTGCGGAATATATTCTAGTTTCATAATAACCGCACCGGATATTTTGCACGGTGAAACTTTGGGCCCGGGGGGCGTTTTTACGCGGACTTTCGGCAGCCGTCCTGCGCTCTCAAAATTTTTTTCGCAGTTTCACATGCCCATCTTCAAACGACGATTCCCAAGCAACTAAAAGAGTCTAACTATCGCTATAAGTTTCAGAATCTGCGGAATATATTCTAGTTTCATAATAACCGCACCGGATATTTTGCACGGTGAAACTTTGGGCCCGGGGGGCGTTTTTACGCGGACTTTCGGCAGCCGTCCTGCGCTCTCAAAATTTTTTTCGCAGTTTCACATGCCCATCTTCAAACGACGATTCCCAAGCAACTAAAAGAGTCTAACTATCGCTATAAGTTTCAGAATCTGCGGAATATATTCTAGTTTCATAATAACCGCACCGGATATTTTGCACGGTGAAACTTTGGGCCCGGGGGGCGTTTTTACGCGGACTTTCGGCAGCCGTCCTGCGCTCTCAAAATTTTTTTCGCAGTTTCACATGCCCATCTTCAAACGACGATTCCCAAGCAACTAAAAGAGTCTAACTATCGCTATAAGTTTCAGAATCTGCGGAATATATTCTAGTTTCATAATAACCGCACCGGATATTTTGCACGGTGAAACTTTGGGCCCGGGGGGCGTTTTTACGCGGACTTTCGGCAGCCGTCCTGCGCTCTCAAAATTTTTTTCGCAGTTTCACATGCCCATCTTCAAACGACGATTCCCAAGCAACTAAAAGAGTCTAACTATCGCTATAAGTTTCAGAATCTGCGGAATATATTCTAGTTTCATAATAACCGCACCGGATATTTTGCACGGTGAAACTTTGGGCCCGGGGGGCGTTTTTACGCGGACTTTCGGCAGCCGTCCTGCGCTCTCAAAATTTTTTTCGCAGTTTCACATGCCCATCTTCAAACGACGATTCCCAAGCAACTAAAAGAGTCTAACTATCGCTATAAGTTTCAGAATCTGCGGAATATATTCTAGTTTCATAATAACCGCACCGGATATTTTGCACGGTGAAACTTTGGGCCCGGGGGGCGTTTTTACGCGGACTTTCGGCAGCCGTCCTGCGCTCTCAAAATTTTTTTCGCAGTTTCACATGCCCATCTTCAAACGACGATTCCCAAGCAACTAAAAGAGTCTAACTATCGCTATAAGTTTCAGAATCTGCGGAATATATTCTAGTTTCATAATAACCGCACCGGATATTTTGCACGGTGAAACTTTGGGCCCGGGGGGCGTTTTTACGCGGACTTTCGGCAGCCGTCCTGCGCTCTCAAAATTTTTTTCGCAGTTTCACATGCCCATCTTCAAACGACGATTCCCAAGCAACTAAAAGAGTCTAACTATCGCTATAAGTTTCAGAATCTGCGGAATATATTCTAGTTTCATAATAACCGCACCGGATATTTTGCACGGTGAAACTTTGGGCCCGGGGGGCGTTTTTACGCGGACTTTCGGCAGCCGTCCTGCGCTCTCAAAATTTTTTTCGCAGTTTCACATGCCCATCTTCAAACGACGATTCCCAAGCAACTAAAAGAGTCTAACTATCGCTATAAGTTTCAGAATCTGCGGAATATATTCTAGTTTCATAATAACCGCACCGGATATTTTGCACGGTGAAACTTTGGGCCCGGGGGGCGTTTTTACGCGGACTTTCGGCAGCCGTCCTGCGCTCTCAAAATTTTTTTCGCAGTTTCACATGCCCATCTTCAAACGACGATTCCCAAGCAACTAAAAGAGTCTAACTATCGCTATAAGTTTCAGAATCTGCGGAATATATTCTAGTTTCATAATAACCGCACCGGATATTTTGCACGGTGAAACTTTGGGCCCGGGGGGCGTTTTTACGCGGACTTTCGGCAGCCGTCCTGCGCTCTCAAAATTTTTTTCGCAGTTTCACATGCCCATCTTCAAACGACGATTCCCAAGCAACTAAAAGAGTCTAACTATCGCTATAAGTTTCAGAATCTGCGGAATATATTCTAGTTTCATAATAACCGCACCGGATATTTTGCACGGTGAAACTTTGGGCCCGGGGGGCGTTTTTACGCGGACTTTCGGCAGCCGTCCTGCGCTCTCAAAATTTTTTTCGCAGTTTCACATGCCCATCTTCAAACGACGATTCCCAAGCAACTAAAAGAGTCTAACTATCGCTATAAGTTTCAGAATCTGCGGAATATATTCTAGTTTCATAATAACCGCACCGGATATTTTGCACGGTGAAACTTTGGGCCCGGGGGGCGTTTTTACGCGGACTTTCGGCAGCCGTCCTGCGCTCTCAAAATTTTTTTCGCAGTTTCACATGCCCATCTTCAAACGACGATTCCCAAGCAACTAAAAGAGTCTAACTATCGCTATAAGTTTCAGAATCTGCGGAATATATTCTAGTTTCATAATAACCGCACCGGATATTTTGCACGGTGAAACTTTGGGCCCGGGGGGCGTTTTTACGCGGACTTTCGGCAGCCGTCCTGCGCTCTAAAATTTTTTTCGCAGTTTCACATGCCCATCTTCAAACGACGATTCCCAAGCAACTAAAAGAGTCTAACTATCGCTATAAGTTTCAGAATCTGCGGAATATATTCTAGTTTCATAATAACCGCACCGGATATTTTGCACGGTGAAACTTTGGGCCCGGGGGGCGTTTTTACGCGGACTTTCGGCAGCCGTCCTGCGCTCTCAAAATTTTTTTCGCAGTTTCACATGCCCATCTTCAAACGACGATTCCCAAGCAACTAAAAGAGTCTAACTATCGCTATAAGTTTCAGAATCTGCGGAATATATTCTAGTTTCATAATAACCGCACCGGATATTTTGCACGGTGAAACTTTGGGCCCGGGGGGCGTTTTTACGCGGACTTTCGGCAGCCGTCCTGCGCTCTCAAAATTTTTTTCGCAGTTTCACATGCCCATCTTCAAACGACGATTCCCAAGCAACTAAAAGAGTCTAACTATCGCTATAAGTTTCAGAATCTGCGGAATATATTCTAGTTTCATAATAACCGCACCGGATATTTTGCACGGTGAAACTTTGGGCCCGGGGGGCGTTTTTACGCGGACTTTCGGCAGCCGTCCTGCGCTCTCAAAATTTTTTTCGCAGTTTCACATGCCCATCTTCAAACGACGATTCCCAAGCAACTAAAAGAGTCTAACTATCGCTATAAGTTTCAGAATCTGCGGAATATATTCTAGTTTCATAATAACCGCACCGGATATTTTGCACGGTGAAACTTTGGGCCCGGGGGGCGTTTTTACGCGGACTTTCGGCAGCCGTCCTGCGCTCTCAAAATTTTTTTCGCAGTTTCACATGCCCATCTTCAAACGACGATTCCCAAGCAACTAAAAGAGTCTAACTATCGCTATAAGTTTCAGAATCTGCGGAATATATTCTAGTTTCATAATAACCGCACCGGATATTTTGCACGGTGAAACTTTGGGCCCGGGGGGCGTTTTTACGCGGACTTTCGGCAGCCGTCCTGCGCTCTCAAAATTTTTTTCGCAGTTTCACATGCCCATCTTCAAACGACGATTCCCAAGCAACTAAAAGAGTCTAACTATCGCTATAAGTTTCAGAATCTGCGGAATATATTCTAGTTTCATAATAACCGCACCGGATATTTTGCACGGTGAAACTTTGGGCCCGGGGGGCGTTTTTACGCGGACTTTCGGCAGCCGTCCTGCGCTCTCAAAATTTTTTTCGCAGTTTCACATGCCCATCTTCAAACGACGATTCCCAAGCAACTAAAAGAGTCTAACTATCGCTATAAGTTTCAGAATCTGCGGAATATATTCTAGTTTCATAATAACCGCACCGGATATTTTGCACGGTGAAACTTTGGGCCCGGGGGGCGTTTTTACGCGGACTTTCGGCAGCCGTCCTGCGCTCTCAAAATTTTTTTCGCAGTTTCACATGCCCATCTTCAAACGACGATTCCCAAGCAACTAAAAGAGTCTAACTATCGCTATAAGTTTCAGAATCTGCGGAATATATTCTAGTTTCATAATAACCGCACCGGATATTTTGCACGGTGAAACTTTGGGCCCGGGGGGCGTTTTTACGCGGACTTTCGGCAGCCGTCCTGCGCTCTCAAAATTTTTTTCGCAGTTTCACATGCCCATCTTCAAACGACGATTCCCAAGCAACTAAAAGAGTCTAACTATCGCTATAAGTTTCAGAATCTGCGGAATATATTCTAGTTTCATAATAACCGCACCGGATATTTTGCACGGTGAAACTTTGGGCCCGGGGGGCGTTTTTACGCGGACTTTCGGCAGCCGTCCTGCGCTCTCAAAATTTTTTTCGCAGTTTCACATGCCCATCTTCAAACGACGATTCCCAAGCAACTAAAAGAGTCTAACTATCGCTATAAGTTTCAGAATCTGCGGAATATATTCTAGTTTCATAATAACCGCACCGGATATTTTGCACGGTGAAACTTTGGGCCCGGGGGGCGTTTTTACGCGGACTTTCGGCAGCCGTCCTGCGCTCTCAAAATTTTTTTCGCAGTTTCACATGCCCATCTTCAAACGACGATTCCCAAGCAACTAAAAGAGTCTAACTATCGCTATAAGTTTCAGAATCTGCGGAATATATTCTAGTTTCATAATAACCGCACCGGATATTTTGCACGGTGAAACTTTGGGCCCGGGGGGCGTTTTTACGCGGACTTTCGGCAGCCGTCCTGCGCTCTCAAAATTTTTTTCGCAGTTTCACATGCCCATCTTCAAACGACGATTCCCAAGCAACTAAAAGAGTCTAACTATCGCTATAAGTTTCAGAATCTGCGGAATATATTCTAGTTTCATAATAACCGCACCGGATATTTTGCACGGTGAAACTTTGGGCCCGGGGGGCGTTTTTACGCGGACTTTCGGCAGCCGTCCTGCGCTCTCAAAATTTTTTTCGCAGTTTCACATGCCCATCTTCAAACGACGATTCCCAAGCAACTAAAAGAGTCTAACTATCGCTATAAGTTTCAGAATCTGCGGAATATATTCTAGTTTCATAATAACCGCACCGGATATTTTGCACGGTGAAACTTTGGGCCCGGGGGGCGTTTTTACGCGGACTTTCGGCAGCCGTCCTGCGCTCTCAAAATTTTTTTCGCAGTTTCACATGCCCATCTTCAAACGACGATTCCCAAGCAACTAAAAGAGTCTAACTATCGCTATAAGTTTCAGAATCTGCGGAATATATTCTAGTTTCATAATAACCGCACCGGATATTTTGCACGGTGAAACTTTGGGCCCGGGGGGCGTTTTTACGCGGACTTTCGGCAGCCGTCCTGCGCTCTCAAAATTTTTTTCGCAGTTTCACATGCCCATCTTCAAACGACGATTCCCAAGCAACTAAAAGAGTCTAACTATCGCTATAAGTTTCAGAATCTGCGGAATATATTCTAGTTTCATAATAACCGCACCGGATATTTTGCACGGTGAAACTTTGGGCCCGGGGGGCGTTTTTACGCGGACTTTCGGCAGCCGTCCTGCGCTCTCAAAATTTTTTTCGCAGTTTCACATGCCCATCTTCAAACGACGATTCCCAAGCAACTAAAAGAGTCTAACTATCGCTATAAGTTTCAGAATCTGCGGAATATATTCTAGTTTCATAATAACCGCACCGGATATTTTGCACGGTGAAACTTTGGGCCCGGGGGGCGTTTTTACGCGGACTTTCGGCAGCCGTCCTGCGCTCTCAAAATTTTTTTCGCAGTTTCACATGCCCATCTTCAAACGACGATTCCCAAGCAACTAAAAGAGTCTAACTATCGCTATAAGTTTCAGAATCTGCGGAATATATTCTAGTTTCATAATAACCGCACCGGATATTTTGCACGGTGAAACTTTGGGCCCGGGGGGCGTTTTTACGCGGACTTTCGGCAGCCGTCCTGCGCTCTCAAAATTTTTTTCGCAGTTTCACATGCCCATCTTCAAACGACGATTCCCAAGCAACTAAAAGAGTCTAACTATCGCTATAAGTTTCAGAATCTGCGGAATATATTCTAGTTTCATAATAACCGCACCGGATATTTTGCACGGTGAAACTTTGGGCCCGGGGGGCGTTTTTACGCGGACTTTCGGCAGCCGTCCTGCGCTCTCAAAATTTTTTTCGCAGTTTCACATGCCCATCTTCAAACGACGATTCCCAAGCAACTAAAAGAGTCTAACTATCGCTATAAGTTTCAGAATCTGCGGAATATATTCTAGTTTCATAATAACCGCACCGGATATTTTGCACGGTGAAACTTTGGGCCCGGGGGGCGTTTTTACGCGGACTTTCGGCAGCCGTCCTGCGCTCTCAAAATTTTTTTCGCAGTTTCACATGCCCATCTTCAAACGACGATTCCCAAGCAACTAAAAGAGTCTAACTATCGCTATAAGTTTCAGAATCTGCGGAATATATTCTAGTTTCATAATAACCGCACCGGATATTTTGCACGGTGAAACTTTGGGCCCGGGGGGCGTTTTTACGCGGACTTTCGGCAGCCGTCCTGCGCTCTCAAAATTTTTTTCGCAGTTTCACATGCCCATCTTCAAACGACGATTCCCAAGCAACTAAAAGAGTCTAACTATCGCTATAAGTTTCAGAATCTGCGGAATATATTCTAGTTTCATAATAACCGCACCGGATATTTTGCACGGTGAAACTTTGGGCCCGGGGGGCGTTTATACGCGGACTTTCGGCAGCCGTCCTGCGCTCTCAAAATTTTTTTCGCAGTTTCACATGCCCATCTTCAAACGACGATTCCCAAGCAACTAAAAGAGTCTAACTATCGCTATAAGTTTCAGAATCTGCGGAATATATTCTAGTTTCATAATAACCGCACCGGATATTTTGCACGGTGAAACTTTGGGCCCGGGGGGCGTTTTTACGCGGACTTTCGGCAGCCGTCCTGCGCTCTCAAAATTTTTTTCGCAGTTTCACATGCCCATCTTCAAACGACGATTCCCAAGCAACTAAAAGAGTCTAACTATCGCTATAAGTTTCAGAATCTGCGGAATATATTCTAGTTTCATAATAACCGCACCGGATATTTTGCACGGTGAAACTTTGGGCCCGGGGGGCGTTTTTACGCGGACTTTCGGCAGCCGTCCTGCGCTCTCAAAATTTTTTTCGCAGTTTCACATGCCCATCTTCAAACGACGATTCCCAAGCAACTAAAAGAGTCTAACTATCGCTATAAGTTTCAGAATCTGCGGAATATATTCTAGTTTCATAATAACCGCACCGGATATTTTGCACGGTGAAACTTTGGGCCCGGGGGGCGTTTTTACGCGGACTTTCGGCAGCCGTCCTGCGCTCTCAAAATTTTTTTCGCAGTTTCACATGCCCATCTTCAAACGACGATTCCCAAGCAACTAAAAGAGTCTAACTATCGCTATAAGTTTCAGAATCTGCGGAATATATTCTAGTTTCATAATAACCGCACCGGATATTTTGCACGGTGAAACTTTGGGCCCGGGGGGCGTTTTTACGCGGACTTTCGGCAGCCGTCCTGCGCTCTCAAAATTTTTTTCGCAGTTTCACATGCCCATCTTCAAACGACGATTCCCAAGCAACTAAAAGAGTCTAACTATCGCTATAAGTTTCAGAATCTGCGGAATATATTCTAGTTTCATAATAACCGCACCGGATATTTTGCACGGTGAAACTTTGGGCCCGGGGGGCGTTTTTACGCGGACTTTCGGCAGCCGTCCTGCGCTCTCAAAATTTTTTTCGCAGTTTCACATGCCCATCTTCAAACGACGATTCCCAAGCAACTAAAAGAGTCTAACTATCGCTATAAGTTTCAGAATCTGCGGAATATATTCTAGTTTCATAATAACCGCACCGGATATTTTGCACGGTGAAACTTTGGGCCCGGGGGGCGTTTTTACGCGGACTTTCGGCAGCCGTCCTGCGCTCTCAAAATTTTTTTCGCAGTTTCACATGCCCATCTTCAAACGACGATTCCCAAGCAACTAAAAGAGTCTAACTATCGCTATAAGTTTCAGAATCTGCGGAATATATTCTAGTTTCATAATAACCGCACCGGATATTTTGCACGGTGAAACTTTGGGCCCGGGGGGCGTTTTTACGCGGACTTTCGGCAGCCGTCCTGCGCTCTCAAAATTTTTTTCGCAGTTTCACATGCCCATCTTCAAACGACGATTCCCAAGCAACTAAAAGAGTCTAACTATCGCTATAAGTTTCAGAATCTGCGGAATATATTCTAGTTTCATAATAACCGCACCGGATATTTTGCACGGTGAAACTTTGGGCCCGGGGGGCGTTTTTACGCGGACTTTCGGCAGCCGTCCTGCGCTCTCAAAATTTTTTTCGCAGTTTCACATGCCCATCTTCAAACGACGATTCCCAAGCAACTAAAAGAGTCTAACTATCGCTATAAGTTTCAGAATCTGCGGAATATATTCTAGTTTCATAATAACCGCACCGGATATTTTGCACGGTGAAACTTTGGGCCCGGGGGGCGTTTTTACGCGGACTTTCGGCAGCCGTCCTGCGCTCTCAAAATTTTTTTCGCAGTTTCACATGCCCATCTTCAAACGACGATTCCCAAGCAACTAAAAGAGTCTAACTATCGCTATAAGTTTCAGAATCTGCGGAATATATTCTAGTTTCATAATAACCGCACCGGATATTTTGCACGGTGAAACTTTGGGCCCGGGGGGCGTTTTTACGCGGACTTTCGGCAGCCGTCCTGCGCTCTCAAAATTTTTTTCGCAGTTTCACATGCCCATCTTCAAACGACGATTCCCAAGCAACTAAAAGAGTCTAACTATCGCTATAAGTTTCAGAATCTGCGGAATATATTCTAGTTTCATAATAACCGCACCGGATATTTTGCACGGTGAAACTTTGGGCCCGGGGGGCGTTTTTACGCGGACTTTCGGCAGCCGTCCTGCGCTCTCAAAATTTTTTTCGCAGTTTCACATGCCCATCTTCAAACGACGATTCCCAAGCAACTAAAAGAGTCTAACTATCGCTATAAGTTTCAGAATCTGCGGAATATATTCTAGTTTCATAATAACCGCACCGGATATTTTGCACGGTGAAACTTTGGGCCCGGGGGGCGTTTTTACGCGGACTTTCGGCAGCCGTCCTGCGCTCTCAAAATTTTTTTCGCAGTTTCACATGCCCATCTTCAAACGACGATTCCCAAGCAACTAAAAGAGTCTAACTATCGCTATAAGTTTCAGAATCTGCGGAATATATTCTAGTTTCATAATAACCGCACCGGATATTTTGCACGGTGAAACTTTGGGCCCGGGGGGCGTTTTTACGCGGACTTTCGGCAGCCGTCCTGCGCTCTCAAAATTTTTTTCGCAGTTTCACATGCCCATCTTCAAACGACGATTCCCAAGCAACTAAAAGAGTCTAACTATCGCTATAAGTTTCAGAATCTGCGGAATATATTCTAGTTTCATAATAACCGCACCGGATATTTTGCACGGTGAAACTTTGGGCCCGGGGGGCGTTTTTACGCGGACTTTCGGCAGCCGTCCTGCGCTCTCAAAATTTTTTTCGCAGTTTCACATGCCCATCTTCAAACGACGATTCCCAAGCAACTAAAAGAGTCTAACTATCGCTATAAGTTTCAGAATCTGCGGAATATATTCTAGTTTCATAATAACCGCACCGGATATTTTGCACGGTGAAACTTTGGGCCCGGGGGGCGTTTTTACGCGGACTTTCGGCAGCCGTCCTGCGCTCTCAAAATTTTTTTCGCAGTTTCACATGCCCATCTTCAAACGACGATTCCCAAGCAACTAAAAGAGTCTAACTATCGCTATAAGTTTCAGAATCTGCGGAATATATTCTAGTTTCATAATAACCGCACCGGATATTTTGCACGGTGAAACTTTGGGCCCGGGGGGCGTTTTTACGCGGACTTTCGGCAGCCGTCCTGCGCTCTCAAAATTTTTTTCGCAGTTTCACATGCCCATCTTCAAACGACGATTCCCAAGCAACTAAAAGAGTCTAACTATCGCTATAAGTTTCAGAATCTGCGGAATATATTCTAGTTTCATAATAACCGCACCGGATATTTTGCACGGTGAAACTTTGGGCCCGGGGGGCGTTTTTACGCGGACTTTCGGCAGCCGTCCTGCGCTCTCAAAATTTTTTTCGCAGTTTCACATGCCCATCTTCAAACGACGATTCCCAAGCAACTAAAAGAGTCTAACTATCGCTATAAGTTTCAGAATTCTGCGGAATATATTCTAGTTTCATAATAACCGCACCGGATATTTTGCACGGTGAAACTTTGGGCCCGGGGGGCGTTTTTACGCGGACTTTCGGCAGCCGTCCTGCGCTCTCAAAATTTTTTTCGCAGTTTCACATGCCCATCTTCAAACGACGATTCCCAAGCAACTAAAAGAGTCTAACTATCGCTATAAGTTTCAGAATCTGCGGAATATATTCTAGTTTCATAATAACCGCACCGGATATTTTGCACGGTGAAACTTTGGGCCCGGGGGGCGTTTTTACGCGGACTTTCGGCAGCCGTCCTGCGCTCTCAAAATTTTTTTCGCAGTTTCACATGCCCATCTTCAAACGACGATTCCCAAGCAACTAAAAGAGTCTAACTATCGCTATAAGTTTCAGAATCTGCGGAATATATTCTAGTTTCATAATAACCGCACCGGATATTTTGCACGGTGAAACTTTGGGCCCGGGGGCGTTTTTACGCGGACTTTCGGCAGCCGTCCTGCGCTCTCAAAATTTTTTTCGCAGTTTCACATGCCCATCTTCAAACGACGATTCCCAAGCAACTAAAAGAGTCTAACTATCGCTATAAGTTTCAGAATCTGCGGAATATATTCTAGTTTCATAATAACCGCACCGGATATTTTGCACGGTGAAACTTTGGGCCCGGGGGGCGTTTTTACGCGGACTTTCGGCAGCCGTCCTGCGCTCTCAAAATTTTTTTCGCAGTTTCACATGCCCATCTTCAAACGACGATTCCCAAGCAACTAAAAGAGTCTAACTATCGCTATAAGTTTCAGAATCTGCGGAATATATTCTAGTTTCATAATAACCGCACCGGATATTTTGCACGGTGAAACTTTGGGCCCGGGGGGCGTTTTTACGCGGACTTTCGGCAGCCGTCCTGCGCTCTCAAAATTTTTTTCGCAGTTTCACATGCCCATCTTCAAACGACGATTCCCAAGCAACTAAAAGAGTCTAACTATCGCTATAAGTTTCAGAATCTGCGGAATATATTCTAGTTTCATAATAACCGCACCGGATATTTTGCACGGTGAAACTTTGGGCCCGGGGGGCGTTTTTACGCGGACTTTCGGCAGCCGTCCTGCGCTCTCAAAATTTTTTTCGCAGTTTCACATGCCCATCTTCAAACGACGATTCCCAAGCAACTAAAAGAGTCTAACTATCGCTATAAGTTTCAGAATCTGCGGAATATATTCTAGTTTCATAATAACCGCACCGGATATTTTGCACGGTGAAACTTTGGGCCCGGGGGGCGTTTTTACGCGGACTTTCGGCAGCCGTCCTGCGCTCTCAAAATTTTTTTCGCAGTTTCACATGCCCATCTTCAAACGACGATTCCCAAGCAACTAAAAGAGTCTAACTATCGCTATAAGTTTCAGAATCTGCGGAATATATTCTAGTTTCATAATAACCGCACCGGATATTTTGCACGGTGAAACTTTGGGCCCGGGGGGCGTTTTTACGCGGACTTTCGGCAGCCGTCCTGCGCTCTCAAAATTTTTTTCGCAGTTTCACATGCCCATCTTCAAACGACGATTCCCAAGCAACTAAAAGAGTCTAACTATCGCTATAAGTTTCAGAATCTGCGGAATATATTCTAGTTTCATAATAACCGCACCGGATATTTTGCACGGTGAAACTTTGGGCCCGGGGGGCGTTTTTACGCGGACTTTCGGCAGCCGTCCTGCGCTCTCAAAATTTTTTTCGCAGTTTCACATGCCCATCTTCAAACGACGATTCCCAAGCAACTAAAAGAGTCTAACTATCGCTATAAGTTTCAGAATCTGCGGAATATATTCTAGTTTCATAATAACCGCACCGGATATTTTGCACGGTGAAACTTTGGGCCCGGGGGGCGTTTTTACGCGGACTTTCGGCAGCCGTCCTGCGCTCTCAAAATTTTTTTCGCAGTTTCACATGCCCATCTTCAAACGACGATTCCCAAGCAACTAAAAGAGTCTAACTATCGCTATAAGTTTCAGAATCTGCGGAATATATTCTAGTTTCATAATAACCGCACCGGATATTTTGCACGGTGAAACTTTGGGCCCGGGGGGCGTTTTTACGCGGACTTTCGGCAGCCGTCCTGCGCTCTCAAAATTTTTTTCGCAGTTTCACATGCCCATCTTCAAACGACGATTCCCAAGCAACTAAAAGAGTCTAACTATCGCTATAAGTTTCAGAATCTGCGGAATATATTCTAGTTTCATAATAACCGCACCGGATATTTTGCACGGTGAAACTTTGGGCCCGGGGGGCGTTTTTACGCGGACTTTCGGCAGCCGTCCTGCGCTCTCAAAATTTTTTTCGCAGTTTCACATGCCCATCTTCAAACGACGATTCCCAAGCAACTAAAAGAGTCTAACTATCGCTATAAGTTTCAGAATCTGCGGAATATATTCTAGTTTCATAATAACCGCACCGGATATTTTGCACGGTGAAACTTTGGGCCCGGGGGGCGTTTTTACGCGGACTTTCGGCAGCCGTCCTGCGCTCTCAAAATTTTTTTCGCAGTTTCACATGCCCATCTTCAAACGACGATTCCCAAGCAACTAAAAGAGTCTAACTATCGCTATAAGTTTCAGAATCTGCGGAATATATTCTAGTTTCATAATAACCGCACCGGATATTTTGCACGGTGAAACTTTGGGCCCGGGGGGCGTTTTTACGCGGACTTTCGGCAGCCGTCCTGCGCTCTCAAAATTTTTTTCGCAGTTTCACATGCCCATCTTCAAACGACGATTCCCAAGCAACTAAAAGAGTCTAACTATCGCTATAAGTTTCAGAATCTGCGGAATATATTCTAGTTTCATAATAACCGCACCGGATATTTTGCACGGTGAAACTTTGGGCCCGGGGGGCGTTTTTACGCGGACTTTCGGCAGCCGTCCTGCGCTCTCAAAATTTTTTTCGCAGTTTCACATGCCCATCTTCAAACGACGATTCCCAAGCAACTAAAAGAGTCTAACTATCGCTATAAGTTTCAGAATCTGCGGAATATATTCTAGTTTCATAATAACCGCACCGGATATTTTGCACGGTGAAACTTTGGGCCCGGGGGGCGTTTTTACGCGGACTTTCGGCAGCCGTCCTGCGCTCTCAAAATTTTTTTCGCAGTTTCACATGCCCATCTTCAAACGACGATTCCCAAGCAACTAAAAGAGTCTAACTATCGCTATAAGTTTCAGAATCTGCGGAATATATTCTAGTTTCATAATAACCGCACCGGATATTTTGCACGGTGAAACTTTGGGCCCGGGGGGCGTTTTTACGCGGACTTTCGGCAGCCGTCCTGCGCTCTCAAAATTTTTTTCGCAGTTTCACATGCCCATCTTCAAACGACGATTCCCAAGCAACTAAAAGAGTCTAACTATCGCTATAAGTTTCAGAATCTGCGGAATATATTCTAGTTTCATAATAACCGCACCGGATATTTTGCACGGTGAAACTTTGGGCCCGGGGGGCGTTTTTACGCGGACTTTCGGCAGCCGTCCTGCGCTCTCAAAATTTTTTTCGCAGTTTCACATGCCCATCTTCAAACGACGATTCCCAAGCAACTAAAAGAGTCTAACTATCGCTATAAGTTTCAGAATCTGCGGAATATATTCTAGTTTCATAATAACCGCACCGGATATTTTGCACGGTGAAACTTTGGGCCCGGGGGGCGTTTTTACGCGGACTTTCGGCAGCCGTCCTGCGCTCTCAAAATTTTTTTCGCAGTTTCACATGCCCATCTTCAAACGACGATTCCCAAGCAACTAAAAGAGTCTAACTATCGCTATAAGTTTCAGAATCTGCGGAATATATTCTAGTTTCATAATAACCGCACCGGATATTTTGCACGGTGAAACTTTGGGCCCGGGGGGCGTTTTTACGCGGACTTTCGGCAGCCGTCCTGCGCTCTCAAAATTTTTTTCGCAGTTTCACATGCCCATCTTCAAACGACGATTCCCAAGCAACACTAAAAGAGTCTAACTATCGCTATAAGTTTCAGAATCTGCGGAATATATTCTAGTTTCATAATAACCGCACCGGATATTTTGCACGGTGAAACTTTGGGCCCGGGGGCGTTTTTACGCGGACTTTCGGCAGCCGTCCTGCGCTCTCAAAATTTTTTTCGCAGTTTCACATGCCCATCTTCAAACGACGATTCCCAAGCAACTAAAAGAGTCTAACTATCGCTATAAGTTTCAGAATCTGCGGAATATATTCTAGTTTCATAATAACCGCACCGGATATTTTGCACGGTGAAACTTTGGGCCCGGGGGGCGTTTTTACGCGGACTTTCGGCAGCCGTCCTGCGCTCTCAAAATTTTTTTCGCAGTTTCACATGCCCATCTTCAAACGACGATTCCAAGCAAACTAAAAGAGTCTAACTATCGCTATAAGTTTCAGAATCTGCGGAATATATTCTAGTTTCATAATAACCGCACCGGATATTTTGCACGGTGAAACTTTGGGCCCGGGGGGCGTTTTTACGCGGACTTTCGGCAGCCGTCCTGCGCTCTCAAAATTTTTTCGCAGTTTCACATGCCCATCTTCAAACGACGATTCCCAAGCAACTAAAAGAGTCTAACTATCGCTATAAGTTTCAGAATCTGCGGAATATATTCTAGTTTCATAATAACCGCACCGGATATTTTGCACGGTGAAACTTTGGGCCCGGGGGGCGTTTTTACGCGGACTTTCGGCAGCCGTCCTGCGCTCTCAAAATTTTTTTCGCAGTTTCACATGCCCATCTTCAAACGACGATTCCCAAGCAACTAAAAGAGTCTAACTATCGCTATACGTTTCAGAATCTGCGGAATATATTCTAGTTTCATAATAACCGCACCGGATATTTTGCACGGTGAAACTTTGGGCCCGGGGGGCGTTTTTACGCGGACTTTCGGCAGCCGTCCTGCGCTCTCAAATTTTTTTCGCAGTTTCACATGCCCATCTTCAAACGACGATTCCCAAGCAACTAAAAGAGTCTAACTATCGCTATAAGTTTCAGAATCTGCGGAATATATTCTAGTTTCATAATAACCGCACCGGATATTTTGCACGGTGAAACTTTGGGCCCGGGGGGCGTTTTTACGCGGACTTTCGGCAGCCGTCCTGCGCTCTCAAAATTTTTTTCGCAGTTTCACATGCCCATCTTCAAACGACGATTCCCAAGCAACTAAAAGAGTCTAACTATCGCTATAAGTTTCAGAATCTGCGGAATATATTCTAGTTTCATAATAACCGCACCGGATATTTTGCACGGTGAAACTTTGGGCCCGGGGGGCGTTTTTACGCGGACTTTCGGCAGCCGTCCTGCGCTCTCAAAATTTTTTTCGCAGTTTCACATGCCCATCTTCAAACGACGATTCCCAAGCAACTAAAAGAGTCTAACTATCGCTATAAGTTTCAGAATCTGCGGAATATATTCTAGTTTCATAATAACCGCACCGGATATTTTGCACGGTGAAACTTTGGGCCCGGGGGGCGTTTTTACGCGGACTTTCGGCAGCCGTCCTGCGCTCTCAAAATTTTTTTCGCAGTTTCACATGCCCATCTTCAAACGACGATTCCCAAGCAACTAAAAGAGTCTAACTATCGCTATAAGTTTCAGAATCTGCGGAATATATTCTAGTTTCATAATAACCGCACCGGATATTTTGCACGGTGAAACTTTGGGCCCGGGGGGCGTTTTTACGCGGACTTTCGGCAGCCGTCCTGCGCTCTCAAAATTTTTTTCGCAGTTTCACATGCCCATCTTCAAACGACGATTCCCAAGCAACTAAAAGAGTCTAACTATCGCTATAAGTTTCAGAATCTGCGGAATATATTCTAGTTTCATAATAACCGCACCGGATATTTTGCACGGTGAAACTTTGGGCCCGGGGGGCGTTTTTACGCGGACTTTCGGCAGCCGTCCTGCGCTCTCAAAATTTTTTTCGCAGTTTCACATGCCCATCTTCAAACGACGATTCCCAAGCAACTAAAAGAGTCTAACTATCGCTATAAGTTTCAGAATCTGCGGAATATATTCTAGTTTCATAATAACCGCACCGGATATTTTGCACGGTGAAACTTTGGGCCCGGGGGGCGTTTTTACGCGGACTTTCGGCAGCCGTCCTGCGCTCTCAAAATTTTTTTCGCAGTTTCACATGCCCATCTTCAAACGACGATTCCCAAGCAACTAAAAGAGTCTAACTATCGCTATAAGTTTCAGAATCTGCGGAATATATTCTAGTTTCATAATAACCGCACCGGATATTTTGCACGGTGAAACTTTGGGCCCGGGGGGCGTTTTTACGCGGACTTTCGGCAGCCGTCCTGCGCTCTCAAAATTTTTTTCGCAGTTTCACATGCCCATCTTCAAACGACGATTCCCAAGCAACTAAAAGAGTCTAACTATCGCTATAAGTTTCAGAATCTGCGGAATATATTCTAGTTTCATAATAACCGCACCGGATATTTTGCACGGTGAAACTTTGGGCCCGGGGGGCGTTTTTACGCGGACTTTCGGCAGCCGTCCTGCGCTCTCAAAATTTTTTTCGCAGTTTCACATGCCCATCTTCAAACGACGATTCCCAAGCAACTAAAAGAGTCTAACTATCGCTATAAGTTTCAGAATCTGCGGAATATATTCTAGTTTCATAATAACCGCACCGGATATTTTGCACGGTGAAACTTTGGGCCCGGGGGGCGTTTTTACGCGGACTTTCGGCAGCCGTCCTGCGCTCTCAAAATTTTTTTCGCAGTTTCACATGCCCATCTTCAAACGACGATTCCCAAGCAACTAAAAGAGTCTAACTATCGCTATAAGTTTCAGAATCTGCGGAATATATTCTAGTTTCATAATAACCGCACCGGATATTTTGCACGGTGAAACTTTGGGCCCGGGGGGCGTTTTTACGCGGACTTTCGGCAGCCGTCCTGCGCTCTCAAAATTTTTTTCGCAGTTTCACATGCCCATCTTCAAACGACGATTCCCAAGCAACTAAAAGAGTCTAACTATCGCTATAAGTTTCAGAATCTGCGGAATATATTCTAGTTTCATAATAACCGCACCGGATATTTTGCACGGTGAAACTTTGGGCCCGGGGGGCGTTTTTACGCGGACTTTCGGCAGCCGTCCTGCGCTCTCAAAATTTTTTTCGCAGTTTCACATGCCCATCTTCAAACGACGATTCCCAAGCAACTAAAAGAGTCTAACTATCGCTATAAGTTTCAGAATCTGCGGAATATATTCTAGTTTCATAATAACCGCACCGGATATTTTGCACGGTGAAACTTTGGGCCCGGGGGGCGTTTTTACGCGGACTTTCGGCAGCCGTCCTGCGCTCTCAAAATTTTTTTCGCAGTTTCACATGCCCATCTTCAAACGACGATTCCCAAGCAACTAAAAGAGTCTAACTATCGCTATAAGTTTCAGAATCTGCGGAATATATTCTAGTTTCATAATAACCGCACCGGATATTTTGCACGGTGAAACTTTGGGCCCGGGGGGCGTTTTTACGCGGACTTTCGGCAGCCGTCCTGCGCTCTCAAAATTTTTTTCGCAGTTTCACATGCCCATCTTCAAACGACGATTCCCAAGCAACTAAAAGAGTCTAACTATCGCTATACGTTTCAGAATCTGCGGAATATATTCTAGTTTCATAATAACCGCACCGGATATTTTGCACGGTGAAACTTTGGGCCCGGGGGGCGTTTTTACGCGGACTTTCGGCAGCCGTCCTGCGCTCTCAAAATTTTTTTCGCAGTTTCACATGCCCATCTTCAAACGACGATTCCCAAGCAACTAAAAGAGTCTAACTATCGCTATAAGTTTCAGAATCTGCGGAATATATTCTAGTTTCATAATAACCGCACCGGATATTTTGCACGGTGAAACTTTGGGCCCGGGGGGCGTTTTTACGCGGACTTTCGGCAGCCGTCCTGCGCTCTCAAAATTTTTTTCGCAGTTTCACATGCCCATCTTCAAACGACGATTCCCAAGCAACTAAAAGAGTCTAACTATCGCTATACGTTTCAGAATCTGCGGAATATATTCTAGTTTCATAATAACCGCACCGGATATTTTGCACGGTGAAACTTTGGGCCCGGGGGGCGTTTTTACGCGGACTTTCGGCAGCCGTCCTGCGCTCTCAAAATTTTTTTCGCAGTTTCACATGCCCATCTTCAAACGACGATTCCCAAGCAACTAAAAGAGTCTAACTATCGCTATAAGTTTCAGAATCTGCGGAATATATTCTAGTTTCATAATAACCGCACCGGATATTTTGCACGGTGAAACTTTGGGCCCGGGGGGCGTTTTTACGCGGACTTTCGGCAGCCGTCCTGCGCTCTCAAAATTTTTTTCGCAGTTTCACATGCCCATCTTCAAACGACGATTCCCAAGCAACTAAAAGAGTCTAACTATCGCTATAAGTTTCAGAATCTGCGGAATATATTCTAGTTTCATAATAACCGCACCGGATATTTTGCACGGTGAAACTTTGGGCCCGGGGGGCGTTTTTACGCGGACTTTCGGCAGCCGTCCTGCGCTCTCAAAATTTTTTTCGCAGTTTCACATGCCCATCTTCAAACGACGATTCCCAAGCAACTAAAAGAGTCTAACTATCGCTATACGTTTCAGAATCTGCGGAATATATTCTAGTTTCATAATAACCGCACCGGATATTTTGCACGGTGAAACTTTGGGCCCGGGGGGCGTTTTTACGCGGACTTTCGGCAGCCGTCCTGCGCTCTCAAAATTTTTTTCGCAGTTTCACATGCCCATCTTCAAACGACGATTCCCAAGCAACTAAAAGAGTCTAACTATCGCTATAAGTTTCAGAATCTGCGGAATATATTCTAGTTTCATAATAACCGCACCGGATATTTTGCACGGTGAAACTTTGGGCCCGGGGGGCGTTTTTACGCGGACTTTCGGCAGCCGTCCTGCGCTCTCAAAATTTTTTTCGCAGTTTCACATGCCCATCTTCAAACGACGATTCCCAAGCAACTAAAAGAGTCTAACTATCGCTATAAGTTTCAGAATCTGCGGAATATATTCTAGTTTCATAATAACCGCACCGGATATTTTGCACGGTGAAACTTTGGGCCCGGGGGGCGTTTTTACGCGGACTTTCGGCAGCCGTCCTGCGCTCTCAAAATTTTTTTCGCAGTTTCACATGCCCATCTTCAAACGACGATTCCCAAGCAACTAAAAGAGTCTAACTATCGCTATAAGTTTCAGAATCTGCGGAATATATTCTAGTTTCATAATAACCGCACCGGATATTTTGCACGGTGAAACTTTGGGCCCGGGGGGCGTTTTTACGCGGACTTTCGGCAGCCGTCCTGCGCTCTCAAAATTTTTTTCGCAGTTTCACATGCCCATCTTCAAACGACGATTCCCAAGCAACTAAAAGAGTCTAACTATCGCTATACGTTTCAGAATCTGCGGAATATATTCTAGTTTCATAATAACCGCACCGGATATTTTGCACGGTGAAACTTTGGGCCCGGGGGGCGTTTTTACGCGGACTTTCGGCAGCCGTCCTGCGCTCTCAAAATTTTTTTCGCAGTTTCACATGCCCATCTTCAAACGACGATTCCCAAGCAACTAAAAGAGTCTAACTATCGCTATAAGTTTCAGAATCTGCGGAATATATTCTAGTTTCATAATAACCGCACCGGATATTTTGCACGGTGAAACTTTGGGCCCGGGGGGCGTTTTTACGCGGACTTTCGGCAGCCGTCCTGCGCTCTCAAAATTTTTTTCGCAGTTTCACATGCCCATCTTCAAACGACGATTCCCAAACAACTAAAAGAGTCTAACTATCGCTATAAGTTTCAGAATCTGCGGAATATATTCTAGTTTCATAATAACCGCACCGGATATTTTGCACGGTGAAACTTTGGGCCCGGGGGGCGTTTTTACGCGGACTTTCGGCAGCCGTCCTGCGCTCTCAAAATTTTTTTCGCAGTTTCACATGCCCATCTTCAAACGACGATTCCCAAGCAACTAAAAGAGTCTAACTATCGCTATAAGTTTCAGAATCTGCGGAATATATTCTAGTTTCATAATAACCGCACCGGATATTTTGCACGGTGAAACTTTGGGCCCGGGGGGCGTTTTTACGCGGACTTTCGGCAGCCGTCCTGCGCTCTCAAAATTTTTTTCGCAGTTTCACATGCCCATCTTCAAACGACGATTCCCAAGCAACTAAAAGAGTCTAACTATCGCTATAAGTTTCAGAATCTGCGGAATATATTCTAGTTTCATAATAACCGCACCGGATATTTTGCACGGTGAAACTTTGGGCCCGGGGGGCGTTTTTACGCGGACTTTCGGCAGCCGTCCTGCGCTCTCAAAATTTTTTTCGCAGTTTCACATGCCCATCTTCAAACGACGATTCCCAAGCAACTAAAAGAGTCTAACTATCGCTATAAGTTTCAGAATCTGCGGAATATATTCTAGTTTCATAATAACCGCACCGGATATTTTGCACGGTGAAACTTTGGGCCCGGGGGGCGTTTTTACGCGGACTTTCGGCAGCCGTCCTGCGCTCTCAAAATTTTTTTCGCAGTTTCACATGCCCATCTTCAAACGACGATTCCCAAGCAACTAAAAGAGTCTAACTATCGCTATAAGTTTCAGAATCTGCGGAATATATTCTAGTTTCATAATAACCGCACCGGATATTTTGCACGGTGAAACTTTGGGCCCGGGGGGCGTTTTTACGCGGACTTTCGGCAGCCGTCCTGCGCTCTCAAAATTTTTTTCGCAGTTTCACATGCCCATCTTCAAACGACGATTCCCAAGCAACTAAAAGAGTCTAACTATCGCTATAAGTTTCAGAATCTGCGGAATATATTCTAGTTTCATAATAACCGCACCGGATATTTTGCACGGTGAAACTTTGGGCCCGGGGGGCGTTTTTACGCGGACTTTCGGCAGCCGTCCTGCGCTCTCAAAATTTTTTTCGCAGTTTCACATGCCCATCTTCAAACGACGATTCCCAAGCAACTAAAAGAGTCTAACTATCGCTATAAGTTTCAGAATCTGCGGAATATATTCTAGTTTCATAATAACCGCACCGGATATTTTGCACGGTGAAACTTTGGGCCCGGGGGGCGTTTTTACGCGGACTTTCGGCAGCCGTCCTGCGCTCTCAAAATTTTTTTCGCAGTTTCACATGCCCATCTTCAAACGACGATTCCCAAGCAACTAAAAGAGTCTAACTATCGCTATAAGTTTCAGAATCTGCGGAATATATTCTAGTTTCATAATAACCGCACCGGATATTTTGCACGGTGAAACTTTGGGCCCGGGGGGCGTTTTTACGCGGACTTTCGGCAGCCGTCCTGCGCTCTCAAAATTTTTTTCGCAGTTTCACATGCCCATCTTCAAACGACGATTCCCAAGCAACTAAAAGAGTCTAACTATCGCTATAAGTTTCAGAATCTGCGGAATATATTCTAGTTTCATAATAACCGCACCGGATATTTTGCACGGTGAAACTTTGGGCCCGGGGGGCGTTTTTACGCGGACTTTCGGCAGCCGTCCTGCGCTCTCAAAATTTTTTTCGCAGTTTCACATGCCCATCTTCAAACGACGATTCCCAAGCAACTAAAAGAGTCTAACTATCGCTATAAGTTTCAGAATCTGCGGAATATATTCTAGTTTCATAATAACCGCACCGGATATTTTGCACGGTGAAACTTTGGGCCCGGGGGGCGTTTTTACGCGGACTTTCGGCAGCCGTCCTGCGCTCTCAAAATTTTTTTCGCAGTTTCACATGCCCATCTTCAAACGACGATTCCCAAGCAACTAAAAGAGTCTAACTATCGCTATAAGTTTCAGAATCTGCGGAATATATTCTAGTTTCATAATAACCGCACCGGATATTTTGCACGGTGAAACTTTGGGCCCGGGGGGCGTTTTTACGCGGACTTTCGGCAGCCGTCCTGCGCTCTCAAAATTTTTTTCGCAGTTTCACATGCCCATCTTCAAACGACGATTCCCAAGCAACTAAAAGAGTCTAACTATCGCTATACGTTTCAGAATCTGCGGAATATATTCTAGTTTCATAATAACCGCACCGGATATTTTGCACGGTGAAACTTTGGGCCCGGGGGGCGTTTTTACGCGGACTTTCGGCAGCCGTCCTGCGCTCTCAAAATTTTTTTCGCAGTTTCACATGCCCATCTTCAAACGACGATTCCCAAGCAACTAAAAGAGTCTAACTATCGCTATAAGTTTCAGAATCTGCGGAATATATTCTAGTTTCATAATAACCGCACCGGATATTTTGCACGGTGAAACTTTGGGCCCGGGGGGCGTTTTTACGCGGACTTTCGGCAGCCGTCCTGCGCTCTCAAAATTTTTTTCGCAGTTTCACATGCCCATCTTCAAACGACGATTCCCAAGCAACTAAAAGAGTCTAACTATCGCTATAAGTTTCAGAATCTGCGGAATATATTCTAGTTTCATAATAACCGCACCGGATATTTTGCACGGTGAAACTTTGGGCCCGGGGGGCGTTTTTACGCGGACTTTCGGCAGCCGTCCTGCGCTCTCAAAATTTTTTTCGCAGTTTCACATGCCCATCTTCAAACGACGATTCCCAAGCAACTAAAAGAGTCTAACTATCGCTATACGTTTCAGAATCTGCGGAATATATTCTAGTTTCATAATAACCGCACCGGATATTTTGCACGGTGAAACTTTGGGCCCGGGGGGCGTTTTTACGCGGACTTTCGGCAGCCGTCCTGCGCTCTCAAAATTTTTTTCGCAGTTTCACATGCCCATCTTCAAACGACGATTCCCAAGCAACTAAAAGAGTCTAACTATCGCTATAAGTTTCAGAATCTGCGGAATATATTCTAGTTTCATAATAACCGCACCGGATATTTTGCACGGTGAAACTTTGGGCCCGGGGGGCGTTTTTACGCGGACTTTCGGCAGCCGTCCTGCGCTCTCAAAATTTTTTTCGCAGTTTCACATGCCCATCTTCAAACGACGATTCCCAAGCAACTAAAAGAGTCTAACTATCGCTATAAGTTTCAGAATCTGCGGAATATATTCTAGTTTCATAATAACCGCACCGGATATTTTGCACGGTGAAACTTTGGGCCCGGGGGGCGTTTTTACGCGGACTTTCGGCAGCCGTCCTGCGCTCTCAAAATTTTTTTCGCAGTTTCACATGCCCATCTTCAAACGACGATTCCCAAGCAACTAAAAGAGTCTAACTATCGCTATAAGTTTCAGAATCTGCGGAATATATTCTAGTTTCATAATAACCGCACCGGATATTTTGCACGGTGAAACTTTGGGCCCGGGGGGCGTTTTTACGCGGACTTTCGGCAGCCGTCCTGCGCTCTCAAAATTTTTTTCGCAGTTTCACATGCCCATCTTCAAACGACGATTCCCAAGCAACTAAAAGAGTCTAACTATCGCTATAAGTTTCAGAATCTGCGGAATATATTCTAGTTTCATAATAACCGCACCGGATATTTTGCACGGTGAAACTTTGGGCCCGGGGGGCGTTTTTACGCGGACTTTCGGCAGCCGTCCTGCGCTCTCAAAATTTTTTTCGCAGTTTCACATGCCCATCTTCAAACGACGATTCCCAAGCAACTAAAAGAGTCTAACTATCGCTATAAGTTTCAGAATCTGCGGAATATATTCTAGTTTCATAATAACCGCACCGGATATTTTGCACGGTGAAACTTTGGGCCCGGGGGGCGTTTTTACGCGGACTTTCGGCAGCCGTCCTGCGCTCTCAAAATTTTTTTCGCAGTTTCACATGCCCATCTTCAAACGACGATTCCCAAGCAACTAAAAGAGTCTAACTATCGCTATACGTTTCAGAATCTGCGGAATATATTCTAGTTTCATAATAACCGCACCGGATATTTTGCACGGTGAAACTTTGGGCCCGGGGGGCGTTTTTACGCGGACTTTCGGCAGCCGTCCTGCGCTCTCAAAATTTTTTTCGCAGTTTCACATGCCCATCTTCAAACGACGATTCCCAAGCAACTAAAAGAGTCTAACTATCGCTATAAGTTTCAGAATCTGCGGAATATATTCTAGTTTCATAATAACCGCACCGGATATTTTGCACGGTGAAACTTTGGGCCCGGGGGGCGTTTTTACGCGGACTTTCGGCAGCCGTCCTGCGCTCTCAAAATTTTTTTCGCAGTTTCACATGCCCATCTTCAAACGACGATTCCCAAGCAACTAAAAGAGTCTAACTATCGCTATAAGTTTCAGAATCTGCGGAATATATTCTAGTTTCATAATAACCGCACCGGATATTTTGCACGGTGAAACTTTGGGCCCGGGGGGCGTTTTTACGCGGACTTTCGGCAGCCGTCCTGCGCTCTCAAAATTTTTTTCGCAGTTTCACATGCCCATCTTCAAACGACGATTCCCAAGCAACTAAAAGAGTCTAACTATCGCTATAAGTTTCAGAATCTGCGGAATATATTCTAGTTTCATAATAACCGCACCGGATATTTTGCACGGTGAAACTTTGGGCCCGGGGGGCGTTTTTACGCGGACTTTCGGCAGCCGTCCTGCGCTCTCAAAATTTTTTTCGCAGTTTCACATGCCCATCTTCAAACGACGATTCCCAAGCAACTAAAAGAGTCTAACTATCGCTATAAGTTTCAGAATCTGCGGAATATATTCTAGTTTCATAATAACCGCACCGGATATTTTGCACGGTGAAACTTTGGGCCCGGGGGGCGTTTTTACGCGGACTTTCGGCAGCCGTCCTGCGCTCTCAAAATTTTTTTCGCAGTTTCACATGCCCATCTTCAAACGACGATTCCCAAGCAACTAAAAGAGTCTAACTATCGCTATAAGTTTCAGAATCTGCGGAATATATTCTAGTTTCATAATAACCGCACCGGATATTTTGCACGGTGAAACTTTGGGCCCGGGGGGCGTTTTTACGCGGACTTTCGGCAGCCGTCCTGCGCTCTCAAAATTTTTTTCGCAGTTTCACATGCCCATCTTCAAACGACGATTCCCAAGCAACTAAAAGAGTCTAACTATCGCTATAAGTTTCAGAATCTGCGGAATATATTCTAGTTTCATAATAACCGCACCGGATATTTTGCACGGTGAAACTTTGGGCCCGGGGGGCGTTTTTACGCGGACTTTCGGCAGCCGTCCTGCGCTCTCAAAATTTTTTTCGCAGTTTCACATGCCCATCTTCAAACGACGATTCCCAAGCAACTAAAAGAGTCTAACTATCGCTATAAGTTTCAGAATCTGCGGAATATATTCTAGTTTCATAATAACCGCACCGGATATTTTGCACGGTGAAACTTTGGGCCCGGGGGGCGTTTTTACGCGGACTTTCGGCAGCCGTCCTGCGCTCTCAAAATTTTTTTCGCAGTTTCACATGCCCATCTTCAAACGACGATTCCCAAGCAACTAAAAGAGTCTAACTATCGCTATAAGTTTCAGAATCTGCGGAATATATTCTAGTTTCATAATAACCGCACCGGATATTTTGCACGGTGAAACTTTGGGCCCGGGGGGCGTTTTTACGCGGACTTTCGGCAGCCGTCCTGCGCTCTCAAAATTTTTTTCGCAGTTTCACATGCCCATCTTCAAACGACGATTCCCAAGCAACTAAAAGAGTCTAACTATCGCTATAAGTTTCAGAATCTGCGGAATATATTCTAGTTTCATAATAACCGCACCGGATATTTTGCACGGTGAAACTTTGGGCCCGGGGGGCGTTTTTACGCGGACTTTCGGCAGCCGTCCTGCGCTCTCAAAATTTTTTTCGCAGTTTCACATGCCCATCTTCAAACGACGATTCCCAAGCAACTAAAAGAGTCTAACTATCGCTATAAGTTTCAGAATCTGCGGAATATATTCTAGTTTCATAATAACCGCACCGGATATTTTGCACGGTGAAACTTTGGGCCCGGGGGGCGTTTTTACGCGGACTTTCGGCAGCCGTCCTGCGCTCTCAAAATTTTTTTCGCAGTTTCACATGCCCATCTTCAAACGACGATTCCCAAGCAACTAAAAGAGTCTAACTATCGCTATACGTTTCAGAATCTGCGGAATATATTCTAGTTTCATAATAACCGCACCGGATATTTTGCACGGTGAAACTTTGGGCCCGGGGGGCGTTTTTACGCGGACTTTCGGCAGCCGTCCTGCGCTCTCAAAATTTTTTTCGCAGTTTCACATGCCCATCTTCAAACGACGATTCCCAAGCAACTAAAAGAGTCTAACTATCGCTATAAGTTTCAGAATCTGCGGAATATATTCTAGTTTCATAATAACCGCACCGGATATTTTGCACGGTGAAACTTTGGGCCCGGGGGGCGTTTTTACGCGGACTTTCGGCAGCCGTCCTGCGCTCTCAAAATTTTTTTCGCAGTTTCACATGCCCATCTTCAAACGACGATTCCCAAGCAACTAAAAGAGTCTAACTATCGCTATACGTTTCAGAATCTGCGGAATATATTCTAGTTTCATAATAACCGCACCGGATATTTTGCACGGTGAAACTTTGGGCCCGGGGGGCGTTTTTACGCGGACTTTCGGCAGCCGTCCTGCGCTCTCAAAATTTTTTTCGCAGTTTCACATGCCCATCTTCAAACGACGATTCCCAAGCAACTAAAAGAGTCTAACTATCGCTATAAGTTTCAGAATCTGCGGAATATATTCTAGTTTCATAATAACCGCACCGGATATTTTGCACGGTGAAACTTTGGGCCCGGGGGGCGTTTTTACGCGGACTTTCGGCAGCCGTCCTGCGCTCTCAAAATTTTTTTCGCAGTTTCACATGCCCATCTTCAAACGACGATTCCCAAGCAACTAAAAGAGTCTAACTATCGCTATAAGTTTCAGAATCTGCGGAATATATTCTAGTTTCATAATAACCGCACCGGATATTTTGCACGGTGAAACTTTGGGCCCGGGGGGCGTTTTTACGCGGACTTTCGGCAGCCGTCCTGCGCTCTCAAAATTTTTTTCGCAGTTTCACATGCCCATCTTCAAACGACGATTCCCAAGCAACTAAAAGAGTCTAACTATCGCTATAAGTTTCAGAATCTGCGGAATATATTCTAGTTTCATAATAACCGCACCGGATATTTTGCACGGTGAAACTTTGGGCCCGGGGGGCGTTTTTACGCGGACTTTCGGCAGCCGTCCTGCGCTCTCAAAATTTTTTTCGCAGTTTCACATGCCCATCTTCAAACGACGATTCCCAAGCAACTAAAAGAGTCTAACTATCGCTATACGTTTCAGAATCTGCGGAATATATTCTAGTTTCATAATAACCGCACCGGATATTTTGCACGGTGAAACTTTGGGCCCGGGGGGCGTTTTTACGCGGACTTTCGGCAGCCGTCCTGCGCTCTCAAAATTTTTTTCGCAGTTTCACATGCCCATCTTCAAACGACGATTCCCAAGCAACTAAAAGAGTCTAACTATCGCTATAAGTTTCAGAATCTGCGGAATATATTCTAGTTTCATAATAACCGCACCGGATATTTTGCACGGTGAAACTTTGGGCCCGGGGGGCGTTTTTACGCGGACTTTCGGCAGCCGTCCTGCGCTCTCAAAATTTTTTTCGCAGTTTCACATGCCCATCTTCAAACGACGATTCCCAAGCAACTAAAAGAGTCTAACTATCGCTATACGTTTCAGAATCTGCGGAATATATTCTAGTTTCATAATAACCGCACCGGATATTTTGCACGGTGAAACTTTGGGCCCGGGGGGCGTTTTTACGCGGACTTTCGGCAGCCGTCCTGCGCTCTCAAAATTTTTTTCGCAGTTTCACATGCCCATCTTCAAACGACGATTCCCAAGCAACTAAAAGAGTCTAACTATCGCTATAAGTTTCAGAATCTGCGGAATATATTCTAGTTTCATAATAACCGCACCGGATATTTTGCACGGTGAAACTTTGGGCCCGGGGGGCGTTTTTACGCGGACTTTCGGCAGCCGTCCTGCGCTCTCAAAATTTTTTTCGCAGTTTCACATGCCCATCTTCAAACGACGATTCCCAAGCAACTAAAAGAGTCTAACTATCGCTATAAGTTTCAGAATCTGCGGAATATATTCTAGTTTCATAATAACCGCACCGGATATTTTGCACGGTGAAACTTTGGGCCCGGGGGGCGTTTTTACGCGGACTTTCGGCAGCCGTCCTGCGCTCTCAAAATTTTTTTCGCAGTTTCACATGCCCATCTTCAAACGACGATTCCCAAGCAACTAAAAGAGTCTAACTATCGCTATAAGTTTCAGAATCTGCGGAATATATTCTAGTTTCATAATAACCGCACCGGATATTTTGCACGGTGAAACTTTGGGCCCGGGGGGCGTTTTTACGCGGACTTTCGGCAGCCGTCCTGCGCTCTCAAAATTTTTTTCGCAGTTTCACATGCCCATCTTCAAACGACGATTCCCAAGCAACTAAAAGAGTCTAACTATCGCTATAAGTTTCAGAATCTGCGGAATATATTCTAGTTTCATAATAACCGCACCGGATATTTTGCACGGTGAAACTTTGGGCCCGGGGGGCGTTTTTACGCGGACTTTCGGCAGCCGTCCTGCGCTCTCAAAATTTTTTTCGCAGTTTCACATGCCCATCTTCAAACGACGATTCCCAAGCAACTAAAAGAGTCTAACTATCGCTATACGTTTCAGAATCTGCGGAATATATTCTAGTTTCATAATAACCGCACCGGATATTTTGCACGGTGAAACTTTGGGCCCGGGGGGCGTTTTTACGCGGACTTTCGGCAGCCGTCCTGCGCTCTCAAAATTTTTTTCGCAGTTTCACATGCCCATCTTCAAACGACGATTCCCAAGCAACTAAAAGAGTCTAACTATCGCTATAAGTTTCAGAATCTGCGGAATATATTCTAGTTTCATAATAACCGCACCGGATATTTTGCACGGTGAAACTTTGGGCCCGGGGGGCGTTTTTACGCGGACTTTCGGCAGCCGTCCTGCGCTCTCAAAATTTTTTTCGCAGTTTCACATGCCCATCTTCAAACGACGATTCCCAAGCAACTAAAAGAGTCTAACTATCGCTATAAGTTTCAGAATCTGCGGAATATATTCTAGTTTCATAATAACCGCACCGGATATTTTGCACGGTGAAACTTTGGGCCCGGGGGGCGTTTTTACGCGGACTTTCGGCAGCCGTCCTGCGCTCTCAAAATTTTTTTCGCAGTTTCACATGCCCATCTTCAAACGACGATTCCCAAGCAACTAAAAGAGTCTAACTATCGCTATAAGTTTCAGAATCTGCGGAATATATTCTAGTTTCATAATAACCGCACCGGATATTTTGCACGGTGAAACTTTGGGCCCGGGGGGCGTTTTTACGCGGACTTTCGGCAGCCGTCCTGCGCTCTCAAAATTTTTTTCGCAGTTTCACATGCCCATCTTCAAACGACGATTCCCAAGCAACTAAAAGAGTCTAACTATCGCTATACGTTTCAGAATCTGCGGAATATATTCTAGTTTCATAATAACCGCACCGGATATTTTGCACGGTGAAACTTTGGGCCCGGGGGGCGTTTTTACGCGGACTTTCGGCAGCCGTCCTGCGCTCTCAAAATTTTTTTCGCAGTTTCACATGCCCATCTTCAAACGACGATTCCCAAGCAACTAAAAGAGTCTAACTATCGCTATAAGTTTCAGAATCTGCGGAATATATTCTAGTTTCATAATAACCGCACCGGATATTTTGCACGGTGAAACTTTGGGCCCGGGGGGCGTTTTTACGCGGACTTTCGGCAGCCGTCCTGCGCTCTCAAAATTTTTTTCGCAGTTTCACATGCCCATCTTCAAACGACGATTCCCAAGCAACTAAAAGAGTCTAACTATCGCTATAAGTTTCAGAATCTGCGGAATATATTCTAGTTTCATAATAACCGCACCGGATATTTTGCACGGTGAAACTTTGGGCCCGGGGGGCGTTTTTACGCGGACTTTCGGCAGCCGTCCTGCGCTCTCAAAATTTTTTTCGCAGTTTCACATGCCCATCTTCAAACGACGATTCCCAAGCAACTAAAAGAGTCTAACTATCGCTATACGTTTCAGAATCTGCGGAATATATTCTAGTTTCATAATAACCGCACCGGATATTTTGCACGGTGAAACTTTGGGCCCGGGGGGCGTTTTTACGCGGACTTTCGGCAGCCGTCCTGCGCTCTCAAAATTTTTTTCGCAGTTTCACATGCCCATCTTCAAACGACGATTCCCAAGCAACTAAAAGAGTCTAACTATCGCTATAAGTTTCAGAATCTGCGGAATATATTCTAGTTTCATAATAACCGCACCGGATATTTTGCACGGTGAAACTTTGGGCCCGGGGGGCGTTTTTACGCGGACTTTCGGCAGCCGTCCTGCGCTCTCAAAATTTTTTTCGCAGTTTCACATGCCCATCTTCAAACGACGATTCCCAAGCAACTAAAAGAGTCTAACTATCGCTATACGTTTCAGAATCTGCGGAATATATTCTAGTTTCATAATAACCGCACCGGATATTTTGCACGAGGAAACTTTGGGCCCGGGGGGCGTTTTTACGCGGACTTTCGGCAGCCGTCCTGCGCTCTCAAAATTTTTTTCGCAGTTTCACATGCCCATCTTCAAACGACGATTCCCAAGCAACTAAAAGAGTCTAACTATCGCTATAAGTTTCAGAATCTGCGGAATATATTCTAGTTTCATAATAACCGCACCGGATATTTTGCACGGTGAAACTTTGGGCCCGGGGGGCGTTTTTACGCGGACTTTCGGCAGCCGTCCTGCGCTCTCAAAATTTTTTTCGCAGTTTCACATGCCCATCTTCAAACGACGATTCCCAAGCAACTAAAAGAGTCTAACTATCGCTATACGTTTCAGAATCTGCGGAATATATTCTAGTTTCATAATAACCGCACCGGATATTTTGCACGGTGAAACTTTGGGCCCGGGGGGCGTTTTTACGCGGACTTTCGGCAGCCGTCCTGCGCTCTCAAAATTTTTTTCGCAGTTTCACATGCCCATCTTCAAACGACGATTCCCAAGCAACTAAAAGAGTCTAACTATCGCTATAAGTTTCAGAATCTGCGGAATATATTCTAGTTTCATAATAACCGCACCGGATATTTTGCACGGTGAAACTTTGGGCCCGGGGGGCGTTTTTACGCGGACTTTCGGCAGCCGTCCTGCGCTCTCAAAATTTTTTTCGCAGTTTCACATGCCCATCTTCAAACGACGATTCCCAAGCAACTAAAAGAGTCTAACTATCGCTATACGTTTCAGAATCTGCGGAATATATTCTAGTTTCATAATAACCGCACCGGATATTTTGCACGGTGAAACTTTGGGCCCGGGGGGCGTTTTTACGCGGACTTTCGGCAGCCGTCCTGCGCTCTCAAAATTTTTTTCGCAGTTTCACATGCCCATCTTCAAACGACGATTCCCAAGCAACTAAAAGAGTCTAACTATCGCTATAAGTTTCAGAATCTGCGGAATATATTCTAGTTTCATAATAACCGCACCGGATATTTTGCACGGTGAAACTTTGGGCCCGGGGGGCGTTTTTACGCGGACTTTCGGCAGCCGTCCTGCGCTCTCAAAATTTTTTTCGCAGTTTCACATGCCCATCTTCAAACGACGATTCCCAAGCAACTAAAAGAGTCTAACTATCGCTATACGTTTCAGAATCTGCGGAATATATTCTAGTTTCATAATAACCGCACCGGATATTTTGCACGGTGAAACTTTGGGCCCGGGGGGCGTTTTTACGCGGACTTTCGGCAGCCGTCCTGCGCTCTCAAAATTTTTTTCGCAGTTTCACATGCCCATCTTCAAACGACGATTCCCAAGCAACTAAAAGAGTCTAACTATCGCTATAAGTTTCAGAATCTGCGGAATATATTCTAGTTTCATAATAACCGCACCGGATATTTTGCACGGTGAAACTTTGGGCCCGGGGGGCGTTTTTACGCGGACTTTCGGCAGCCGTCCTGCGCTCTCAAAATTTTTTTCGCAGTTTCACATGCCCATCTTCAAACGACGATTCCCAAGCAACTAAAAGAGTCTAACTATCGCTATACGTTTCAGAATCTGCGGAATATATTCTAGTTTCATAATAACCGCACCGGATATTTTGCACGGTGAAACTTTGGGCCCGGGGGGCGTTTTTACGCGGACTTTCGGCAGCCGTCCTGCGCTCTCAAAATTTTTTTCGCAGTTTCACATGCCCATCTTCAAACGACGATTCCCAAGCAACTAAAAGAGTCTAACTATCGCTATAAGTTTCAGAATCTGCGGAATATATTCTAGTTTCATAATAACCGCACCGGATATTTTGCACGGTGAAACTTTGGGCCCGGGGGGCGTTTTTACGCGGACTTTCGGCAGCCGTCCTGCGCTCTCAAAATTTTTTTCGCAGTTTCACATGCCCATCTTCAAACGACGATTCCCAAGCAACTAAAAGAGTCTAACTATCGCTATAAGTTTCAGAATCTGCGGAATATATTCTAGTTTCATAATAACCGCACCGGATATTTTGCACGGTGAAACTTTGGGCCCGGGGGGCGTTTTTACGCGGACTTTCGGCAGCCGTCCTGCGCTCTCAAAATTTTTTTCGCAGTTTCACATGCCCATCTTCAAACGACGATTCCCAAGCAACTAAAAGAGTCTAACTATCGCTATACGTTTCAGAATCTGCGGAATATATTCTAGTTTCATAATAACCGCACCGGATATTTTGCACGGTGAAACTTTGGGCCCGGGGGGCGTTTTTACGCGGACTTTCGGCAGCCGTCCTGCGCTCTCAAAATTTTTTTCGCAGTTTCACATGCCCATCTTCAAACGACGATTCCCAAGCAACTAAAAGAGTCTAACTATCGCTATAAGTTTCAGAATCTGCGGAATATATTCTAGTTTCATAATAACCGCACCGGATATTTTGCACGGTGAAACTTTGGGCCCGGGGGGCGTTTTTACGCGGACTTTCGGCAGCCGTCCTGCGCTCTCAAAATTTTTTTCGCAGTTTCACATGCCCATCTTCAAACGACGATTCCCAAGCAACTAAAAGAGTCTAACTATCGCTATAAGTTTCAGAATCTGCGGAATATATTCTAGTTTCATAATAACCGCACCGGATATTTTGCACGGTGAAACTTTGGGCCCGGGGGGCGTTTTTACGCGGACTTTCGGCAGCCGTCCTGCGCTCTCAAAATTTTTTTCGCAGTTTCACATGCCCATCTTCAAACGACGATTCCCAAGCAACTAAAAGAGTCTAACTATCGCTATACGTTTCAGAATCTGCGGAATATATTCTAGTTTCATAATAACCGCACCGGATATTTTGCACGGTGAAACTTTGGGCCCGGGGGGCGTTTTTACGCGGACTTTCGGCAGCCGTCCTGCGCTCTCAAAATTTTTTTCGCAGTTTCACATGCCCATCTTCAAACGACGATTCCCAAGCAACTAAAAGAGTCTAACTATCGCTATAAGTTTCAGAATCTGCGGAATATATTCTAGTTTCATAATAACCGCACCGGATATTTTGCACGGTGAAACTTTGGGCCCGGGGGGCGTTTTTACGCGGACTTTCGGCAGCCGTCCTGCGCTCTCAAAATTTTTTTCGCAGTTTCACATGCCCATCTTCAAACGACGATTCCCAAGCAACTAAAAGAGTCTAACTATCGCTATACGTTTCAGAATCTGCGGAATATATTCTAGTTTCATAATAACCGCACCGGATATTTTGCACGGTGAAACTTTGGGCCCGGGGGGCGTTTTTACGCGGACTTTCGGCAGCCGTCCTGCGCTCTCAAAATTTTTTTCGCAGTTTCACATGCCCATCTTCAAACGACGATTCCCAAGCAACTAAAAGAGTCTAACTATCGCTATACGTTTCAGAATCTGCGGAATATATTCTAGTTTCATAATAACCGCACCGGATATTTTGCACGGTGAAACTTTGGGCCCGGGGGGCGTTTTTACGCGGACTTTCGGCAGCCGTCCTGCGCTCTCAAAATTTTTTTCGCAGTTTCACATGCCCATCTTCAAACGACGATTCCCAAGCAACTAAAAGAGTCTAACTATCGCTATACGTTTCAGAATCTGCGGAATATATTCTAGTTTCATAATAACCGCACCGGATATTTTGCACGGTGAAACTTTGGGCCCGGGGGGCGTTTTTACGCGGACTTTCGGCAGCCGTCCTGCGCTCTCAAAATTTTTTTCGCAGTTTCACATGCCCATCTTCAAACGACGATTCCCAAGCAACTAAAAGAGTCTAACTATCGCTATAAGTTTCAGAATCTGCGGAATATATTCTAGTTTCATAATAACCGCACCGGATATTTTGCACGGTGAAACTTTGGGCCCGGGGGGCGTTTTTACGCGGACTTTCGGCAGCCGTCCTGCGCTCTCAAAATTTTTTTCGCAGTTTCACATGCCCATCTTCAAACGACGATTCCCAAGCAACTAAAAGAGTCTAACTATCGCTATACGTTTCAGAATCTGCGGAATATATTCTAGTTTCATAATAACCGCACCGGATATTTTGCACGGTGAAACTTTGGGCCCGGGGGGCGTTTTTACGCGGACTTTCGGCAGCCGTCCTGCGCTCTCAAAATTTTTTTCGCAGTTTCACATGCCCATCTTCAAACGACGATTCCCAAGCAACTAAAAGAGTCTAACTATCGCTATAAGTTTCAGAATCTGCGGAATATATTCTAGTTTCATAATAACCGCACCGGATATTTTGCACGGTGAAACTTTGGGCCCGGGGGGCGTTTTTACGCGGACTTTCGGCAGCCGTCCTGCGCTCTCAAAATTTTTTTCGCAGTTTCACATGCCCATCTTCAAACGACGATTCCCAAGCAACTAAAAGAGTCTAACTATCGCTATACGTTTCAGAATCTGCGGAATATATTCTAGTTTCATAATAACCGCACCGGATATTTTGCACGGTGAAACTTTGGGCCCGGGGGGCGTTTTTACGCGGACTTTCGGCAGCCGTCCTGCGCTCTCAAAATTTTTTTCGCAGTTTCACATGCCCATCTTCAAACGACGATTCCCAAGCAACTAAAAGAGTCTAACTATCGCTATAAGTTTCAGAATCTGCGGAATATATTCTAGTTTCATAATAACCGCACCGGATATTTTGCACGGTGAAACTTTGGGCCCGGGGGGCGTTTTTACGCGGACTTTCGGCAGCCGTCCTGCGCTCTCAAAATTTTTTTCGCAGTTTCACATGCCCATCTTCAAACGACGATTCCCAAGCAACTAAAAGAGTCTAACTATCGCTATACGTTTCAGAATCTGCGGAATATATTCTAGTTTCATAATAACCGCACCGGATATTTTGCACGGTGAAACTTTGGGCCCGGGGGGCGTTTTTACGCGGACTTTCGGCAGCCGTCCTGCGCTCTCAAAATTTTTTTCGCAGTTTCACATGCCCATCTTCAAACGACGATTCCCAAGCAACTAAAAGAGTCTAACTATCGCTATAAGTTTCAGAATCTGCGGAATATATTCTAGTTTCATAATAACCGCACCGGATATTTTGCACGGTGAAACTTTGGGCCCGGGGGGCGTTTTTACGCGGACTTTCGGCAGCCGTCCTGCGCTCTCAAAATTTTTTTCGCAGTTTCACATGCCCATCTTCAAACGACGATTCCCAAGCAACTAAAAGAGTCTAACTATCGCTATAAGTTTCAGAATCTGCGGAATATATTCTAGTTTCATAATAACCGCACCGGATATTTTGCACGGTGAAACTTTGGGCCCGGGGGGCGTTTTTACGCGGACTTTCGGCAGCCGTCCTGCGCTCTCAAAATTTTTTTCGCAGTTTCACATGCCCATCTTCAAACGACGATTCCCAAGCAACTAAAAGAGTCTAACTATCGCTATAAGTTTCAGAATCTGCGGAATATATTCTAGTTTCATAATAACCGCACCGGATATTTTGCACGGTGAAACTTTGGGCCCGGGGGGCGTTTTTACGCGGACTTTCGGCAGCCGTCCTGCGCTCTCAAAATTTTTTTCGCAGTTTCACATGCCCATCTTCAAACGACGATTCCCAAGCAACTAAAAGAGTCTAACTATCGCTATAAGTTTCAGAATCTGCGGAATATATTCTAGTTTCATAATAACCGCACCGGATATTTTGCACGGTGAAACTTTGGGCCCGGGGGGCGTTTTTACGCGGACTTTCGGCAGCCGTCCTGCGCTCTCAAAATTTTTTTCGCAGTTTCACATGCCCATCTTCAAACGACGATTCCCAAGCAACTAAAAGAGTCTAACTATCGCTATACGTTTCAGAATCTGCGGAATATATTCTAGTTTCATAATAACCGCACCGGATATTTTGCACGGTGAAACTTTGGGCCCGGGGGGCGTTTTTACGCGGACTTTCGGCAGCCGTCCTGCGCTCTCAAAATTTTTTTCGCAGTTTCACATGCCCATCTTCAAACGACGATTCCCAAGCAACTAAAAGAGTCTAACTATCGCTATAAGTTTCAGAATCTGCGGAATATATTCTAGTTTCATAATAACCGCACCGGATATTTTGCACGGTGAAACTTTGGGCCCGGGGGGCGTTTTTACGCGGACTTTCGGCAGCCGTCCTGCGCTCTCAAAATTTTTTTCGCAGTTTCACATGCCCATCTTCAAACGACGATTCCCAAGCAACTAAAAGAGTCTAACTATCGCTATAAGTTTCAGAATCTGCGGAATATATTCTAGTTTCATAATAACCGCACCGGATATTTTGCACGGTGAAACTTTGGGCCCGGGGGGCGTTTTTACGCGGACTTTCGGCAGCCGTCCTGCGCTCTCAAAATTTTTTTCGCAGTTTCACATGCCCATCTTCAAACGACGATTCCCAAGCAACTAAAAGAGTCTAACTATCGCTATAAGTTTCAGAATCTGCGGAATATATTCTAGTTTCATAATAACCGCACCGGATATTTTGCACGGTGAAACTTTGGGCCCGGGGGGCGTTTTTACGCGGACTTTCGGCAGCCGTCCTGCGCTCTCAAAATTTTTTTCGCAGTTTCACATGCCCATCTTCAAACGACGATTCCCAAGCAACTAAAAGAGTCTAACTATCGCTATAAGTTTCAGAATCTGCGGAATATATTCTAGTTTCATAATAACCGCACCGGATATTTTGCACGGTGAAACTTTGGGCCCGGGGGGCGTTTTTACGCGGACTTTCGGCAGCCGTCCTGCGCTCTCAAAATTTTTTTCGCAGTTTCACATGCCCATCTTCAAACGACGATTCCCAAGCAACTAAAAGAGTCTAACTATCGCTATAAGTTTCAGAATCTGCGGAATATATTCTAGTTTCATAATAACCGCACCGGATATTTTGCACGGTGAAACTTTGGGCCCGGGGGGCGTTTTTACGCGGACTTTCGGCAGCCGTCCTGCGCTCTCAAAATTTTTTTCGCAGTTTCACATGCCCATCTTCAAACGACGATTCCCAAGCAACTAAAAGAGTCTAACTATCGCTATACGTTTCAGAATCTGCGGAATATATTCTAGTTTCATAATAACCGCACCGGATATTTTGCACGGTGAAACTTTGGGCCCGGGGGGCGTTTTTACGCGGACTTTCGGCAGCCGTCCTGCGCTCTCAAAATTTTTTTCGCAGTTTCACATGCCCATCTTCAAACGACGATTCCCAAGCAACTAAAAGAGTCTAACTATCGCTATAAGTTTCAGAATCTGCGGAATATATTCTAGTTTCATAATAACCGCACCGGATATTTTGCACGGTGAAACTTTGGGCCCGGGGGGCGTTTTTACGCGGACTTTCGGCAGCCGTCCTGCGCTCTCAAAATTTTTTTCGCAGTTTCACATGCCCATCTTCAAACGACGATTCCCAAGCAACTAAAAGAGTCTAACTATCGCTATACGTTTCAGAATCTGCGGAATATATTCTAGTTTCATAATAACCGCACCGGATATTTTGCACGGTGAAACTTTGGGCCCGGGGGGCGTTTTTACGCGGACTTTCGGCAGCCGTCCTGCGCTCTCAAAATTTTTTTCGCAGTTTCACATGCCCATCTTCAAACGACGATTCCCAAGCAACTAAAAGAGTCTAACTATCGCTATAAGTTTCAGAATCTGCGGAATATATTCTAGTTTCATAATAACCGCACCGGATATTTTGCACGGTGAAACTTTGGGCCCGGGGGGCGTTTTTACGCGGACTTTCGGCAGCCGTCCTGCGCTCTCAAAATTTTTTTCGCAGTTTCACATGCCCATCTTCAAACGACGATTCCCAAGCAACTAAAAGAGTCTAACTATCGCTATACGTTTCAGAATCTGCGGAATATATTCTAGTTTCATAATAACCGCACCGGATATTTTGCACGGTGAAACTTTGGGCCCGGGGGGCGTTTTTACGCGGACTTTCGGCAGCCGTCCTGCGCTCTCAAAATTTTTTTCGCAGTTTCACATGCCCATCTTCAAACGACGATTCCCAAGCAACTAAAAGAGTCTAACTATCGCTATAAGTTTCAGAATCTGCGGAATATATTCTAGTTTCATAATAACCGCACCGGATATTTTGCACGGTGAAACTTTGGGCCCGGGGGGCGTTTTTACGCGGACTTTCGGCAGCCGTCCTGCGCTCTCAAAATTTTTTTCGCAGTTTCACATGCCCATCTTCAAACGACGATTCCCAAGCAACTAAAAGAGTCTAACTATCGCTATACGTTTCAGAATCTGCGGAATATATTCTAGTTTCATAATAACCGCACCGGATATTTTGCACGGTGAAACTTTGGGCCCGGGGGGCGTTTTTACGCGGACTTTCGGCAGCCGTCCTGCGCTCTCAAAATTTTTTTCGCAGTTTCACATGCCCATCTTCAAACGACGATTCCCAAGCAACTAAAAGAGTCTAACTATCGCTATAAGTTTCAGAATCTGCGGAATATATTCTAGTTTCATAATAACCGCACCGGATATTTTGCACGGTGAAACTTTGGGCCCGGGGGGCGTTTTTACGCGGACTTTCGGCAGCCGTCCTGCGCTCTCAAAATTTTTTTCGCAGTTTCACATGCCCATCTTCAAACGACGATTCCCAAGCAACTAAAAGAGTCTAACTATCGCTATACGTTTCAGAATCTGCGGAATATATTCTAGTTTCATAATAACCGCACCGGATATTTTGCACGGTGAAACTTTGGGCCCGGGGGGCGTTTTTACGCGGACTTTCGGCAGCCGTCCTGCGCTCTCAAAATTTTTTTCGCAGTTTCACATGCCCATCTTCAAACGACGATTCCCAAGCAACTAAAAGAGTCTAACTATCGCTATACGTTTCAGAATCTGCGGAATATATTCTAGTTTCATAATAACCGCACCGGATATTTTGCACGGTGAAACTTTGGGCCCGGGGGGCGTTTTTACGCGGACTTTCGGCAGCCGTCCTGCGCTCTCAAAATTTTTTTCGCAGTTTCACATGCCCATCTTCAAACGACGATTCCCAAGCAACTAAAAGAGTCTAACTATCGCTATACGTTTCAGAATCTGCGGAATATATTCTAGTTTCATAATAACCGCACCGGATATTTTGCACGGTGAAACTTTGGGCCCGGGGGGCGTTTTTACGCGGACTTTCGGCAGCCGTCCTGCGCTCTCAAAATTTTTTTCGCAGTTTCACATGCCCATCTTCAAACGACGATTCCCAAGCAACTAAAAGAGTCTAACTATCGCTATACGTTTCAGAATCTGCGGAATATATTCTAGTTTCATAATAACCGCACCGGATATTTTGCACGGTGAAACTTTGGGCCCGGGGGGCGTTTTTACGCGGACTTTCGGCAGCCGTCCTGCGCTCTCAAAATTTTTTTCGCAGTTTCACATGCCCATCTTCAAACGACGATTCCCAAGCAACTAAAAGAGTCTAACTATCGCTATACGTTTCAGAATCTGCGGAATATATTCTAGTTTCATAATAACCGCACCGGATATTTTGCACGGTGAAACTTTGGGCCCGGGGGGCGTTTTTACGCGGACTTTCGGCAGCCGTCCTGCGCTCTCAAAATTTTTTTCGCAGTTTCACATGCCCATCTTCAAACGACGATTCCCAAGCAACTAAAAGAGTCTAACTATCGCTATAAGTTTCAGAATCTGCGGAATATATTCTAGTTTCATAATAACCGCACCGGATATTTTGCACGGTGAAACTTTGGGCCCGGGGGGCGTTTTTACGCGGACTTTCGGCAGCCGTCCTGCGCTCTCAAAATTTTTTTCGCAGTTTCACATGCCCATCTTCAAACGACGATTCCCAAGCAACTAAAAGAGTCTAACTATCGCTATACGTTTCAGAATCTGCGGAATATATTCTAGTTTCATAATAACCGCACCGGATATTTTGCACGGTGAAACTTTGGGCCCGGGGGGCGTTTTTACGCGGACTTTCGGCAGCCGTCCTGCGCTCTCAAAATTTTTTTCGCAGTTTCACATGCCCATCTTCAAACGACGATTCCCAAGCAACTAAAAGAGTCTAACTATCGCTATAAGTTTCAGAATCTGCGGAATATATTCTAGTTTCATAATAACCGCACCGGATATTTTGCACGGTGAAACTTTGGGCCCGGGGGGCGTTTTTACGCGGACTTTCGGCAGCCGTCCTGCGCTCTCAAAATTTTTTTCGCAGTTTCACATGCCCATCTTCAAACGACGATTCCCAAGCAACTAAAAGAGTCTAACTATCGCTATACGTTTCAGAATCTGCGGAATATATTCTAGTTTCATAATAACCGCACCGGATATTTTGCACGGTGAAACTTTGGGCCCGGGGGGCGTTTTTACGCGGACTTTCGGCAGCCGTCCTGCGCTCTCAAAATTTTTTTCGCAGTTTCACATGCCCATCTTCAAACGACGATTCCCAAGCAACTAAAAGAGTCTAACTATCGCTATAAGTTTCAGAATCTGCGGAATATATTCTAGTTTCATAATAACCGCACCGGATATTTTGCACGGTGAAACTTTGGGCCCGGGGGGCGTTTTTACGCGGACTTTCGGCAGCCGTCCTGCGCTCTCAAAATTTTTTTCGCAGTTTCACATGCCCATCTTCAAACGACGATTCCCAAGCAACTAAAAGAGTCTAACTATCGCTATAAGTTTCAGAATCTGCGGAATATATTCTAGTTTCATAATAACCGCACCGGATATTTTGCACGGTGAAACTTTGGGCCCGGGGGGCGTTTTTACGCGGACTTTCGGCAGCCGTCCTGCGCTCTCAAAATTTTTTTCGCAGTTTCACATGCCCATCTTCAAACGACGATTCCCAAGCAACTAAAAGAGTCTAACTATCGCTATAAGTTTCAGAATCTGCGGAATATATTCTAGTTTCATAATAACCGCACCGGATATTTTGCACGGTGAAACTTTGGGCCCGGGGGGCGTTTTTACGCGGACTTTCGGCAGCCGTCCTGCGCTCTCAAAATTTTTTTCGCAGTTTCACATGCCCATCTTCAAACGACGATTCCCAAGCAACTAAAAGAGTCTAACTATCGCTATACGTTTCAGAATCTGCGGAATATATTCTAGTTTCATAATAACCGCACCGGATATTTTGCACGGTGAAACTTTGGGCCCGGGGGGCGTTTTTACGCGGACTTTCGGCAGCCGTCCTGCGCTCTCAAAATTTTTTTCGCAGTTTCACATGCCCATCTTCAAACGACGATTCCCAAGCAACTAAAAGAGTCTAACTATCGCTATAAGTTTCAGAATCTGCGGAATATATTCTAGTTTCATAATAACCGCACCGGATATTTTGCACGGTGAAACTTTGGGCCCGGGGGGCGTTTTTACGCGGACTTTCGGCAGCCGTCCTGCGCTCTCAAAATTTTTTTCGCAGTTTCACATGCCCATCTTCAAACGACGATTCCCAAGCAACTAAAAGAGTCTAACTATCGCTATAAGTTTCAGAATCTGCGGAATATATTCTAGTTTCATAATAACCGCACCGGATATTTTGCACGGTGAAACTTTGGGCCCGGGGGGCGTTTTTACGCGGACTTTCGGCAGCCGTCCTGCGCTCTCAAAATTTTTTTCGCAGTTTCACATGCCCATCTTCAAACGACGATTCCCAAGCAACTAAAAGAGTCTAACTATCGCTATAAGTTTCAGAATCTGCGGAATATATTCTAGTTTCATAATAACCGCACCGGATATTTTGCACGGTGAAACTTTGGGCCCGGGGGGCGTTTTTACGCGGACTTTCGGCAGCCGTCCTGCGCTCTCAAAATTTTTTTCGCAGTTTCACATGCCCATCTTCAAACGACGATTCCCAAGCAACTAAAAGAGTCTAACTATCGCTATACGTTTCAGAATCTGCGGAATATATTCTAGTTTCATAATAACCGCACCGGATATTTTGCACGGTGAAACTTTGGGCCCGGGGGGCGTTTTTACGCGGACTTTCGGCAGCCGTCCTGCGCTCTCAAAATTTTTTTCGCAGTTTCACATGCCCATCTTCAAACGACGATTCCCAAGCAACTAAAAGAGTCTAACTATCGCTATAAGTTTCAGAATCTGCGGAATATATTCTAGTTTCATAATAACCGCACCGGATATTTTGCACGGTGAAACTTTGGGCCCGGGGGGCGTTTTTACGCGGACTTTCGGCAGCCGTCCTGCGCTCTCAAAATTTTTTTCGCAGTTTCACATGCCCATCTTCAAACGACGATTCCCAAGCAACTAAAAGAGTCTAACTATCGCTATACGTTTCAGAATCTGCGGAATATATTCTAGTTTCATAATAACCGCACCGGATATTTTGCACGGTGAAACTTTGGGCCCGGGGGGCGTTTTTACGCGGACTTTCGGCAGCCGTCCTGCGCTCTCAAAATTTTTTTCGCAGTTTCACATGCCCATCTTCAAACGACGATTCCCAAGCAACTAAAAGAGTCTAACTATCGCTATAAGTTTCAGAATCTGCGGAATATATTCTAGTTTCATAATAACCGCACCGGATATTTTGCACGGTGAAACTTTGGGCCCGGGGGGCGTTTTTACGCGGACTTTCGGCAGCCGTCCTGCGCTCTCAAAATTTTTTTCGCAGTTTCACATGCCCATCTTCAAACGACGATTCCCAAGCAACTAAAAGAGTCTAACTATCGCTATAAGTTTCAGAATCTGCGGAATATATTCTAGTTTCATAATAACCGCACCGGATATTTTGCACGGTGAAACTTTGGGCCCGGGGGGCGTTTTTACGCGGACTTTCGGCAGCCGTCCTGCGCTCTCAAAATTTTTTTCGCAGTTTCACATGCCCATCTTCAAACGACGATTCCCAAGCAACTAAAAGAGTCTAACTATCGCTATACGTTTCAGAATCTGCGGAATATATTCTAGTTTCATAATAACCGCACCGGATATTTTGCACGGTGAAACTTTGGGCCCGGGGGGCGTTTTTACGCGGACTTTCGGCAGCCGTCCTGCGCTCTCAAAATTTTTTTCGCAGTTTCACATGCCCATCTTCAAACGACGATTCCCAAGCAACTAAAAGAGTCTAACTATCGCTATAAGTTTCAGAATCTGCGGAATATATTCTAGTTTCATAATAACCGCACCGGATATTTTGCACGGTGAAACTTTGGGCCCGGGGGGCGTTTTTACGCGGACTTTCGGCAGCCGTCCTGCGCTCTCAAAATTTTTTTCGCAGTTTCACATGCCCATCTTCAAACGACGATTCCCAAGCAACTAAAAGAGTCTAACTATCGCTATAAGTTTCAGAATCTGCGGAATATATTCTAGTTTCATAATAACCGCACCGGATATTTTGCACGGTGAAACTTTGGGCCCGGGGGGCGTTTTTACGCGGACTTTCGGCAGCCGTCCTGCGCTCTCAAAATTTTTTTCGCAGTTTCACATGCCCATCTTCAAACGACGATTCCCAAGCAACTAAAAGAGTCTAACTATCGCTATACGTTTCAGAATCTGCGGAATATATTCTAGTTTCATAATAACCGCACCGGATATTTTGCACGGTGAAACTTTGGGCCCGGGGGGCGTTTTTACGCGGACTTTCGGCAGCCGTCCTGCGCTCTCAAAATTTTTTTCGCAGTTTCACATGCCCATCTTCAAACGACGATTCCCAAGCAACTAAAAGAGTCTAACTATCGCTATAAGTTTCAGAATCTGCGGAATATATTCTAGTTTCATAATAACCGCACCGGATATTTTGCACGGTGAAACTTTGGGCCCGGGGGGCGTTTTTACGCGGACTTTCGGCAGCCGTCCTGCGCTCTCAAAATTTTTTTCGCAGTTTCACATGCCCATCTTCAAACGACGATTCCCAAGCAACTAAAAGAGTCTAACTATCGCTATACGTTTCAGAATCTGCGGAATATATTCTAGTTTCATAATAACCGCACCGGATATTTTGCACGGTGAAACTTTGGGCCCGGGGGGCGTTTTTACGCGGGCTTTCGGCAGCCGTCCTGCGCTCTCAAAATTTTTTTCGCAGTTTCACATGCCCATCTTCAAACGACGATTCCCAAGCAACTAAAAGAGTCTAACTATCGCTATAAGTTTCAGAATCTGCGGAATATATTCTAGTTTCATAATAACCGCACCGGATATTTTGCACGGTGAAACTTTGGGCCCGGGGGGCGTTTTTACGCGGACTTTCGGCAGCCGTCCTGCGCTCTCAAAATTTTTTTCGCAGTTTCACATGCCCATCTTCAAACGACGATTCCCAAGCAACTAAAAGAGTCTAACTATCGCTATACGTTTCAGAATCTGCGGAATATATTCTAGTTTCATAATAACCGCACCGGATATTTTGCACGGTGAAACTTTGGGCCCGGGGGGCGTTTTTACGCGGACTTTCGGCAGCCGTCCTGCGCTCTCAAAATTTTTTTCGCAGTTTCACATGCCCATCTTCAAACGACGATTCCCAAGCAACTAAAAGAGTCTAACTATCGCTATACGTTTCAGAATCTGCGGAATATATTCTAGTTTCATAATAACCGCACCGGATATTTTGCACGGTGAAACTTTGGGCCCGGGGGGCGTTTTTACGCGGACTTTCGGCAGCCGTCCTGCGCTCTCAAAATTTTTTTCGCAGTTTCACATGCCCATCTTCAAACGACGATTCCCAAGCAACTAAAAGAGTCTAACTATCGCTATAAGTTTCAGAATCTGCGGAATATATTCTAGTTTCATAATAACCGCACCGGATATTTTGCACGGTGAAACTTTGGGCCCGGGGGGCGTTTTTACGCGGACTTTCGGCAGCCGTCCTGCGCTCTCAAAATTTTTTTCGCAGTTTCACATGCCCATCTTCAAACGACGATTCCCAAGCAACTAAAAGAGTCTAACTATCGCTATACGTTTCAGAATCTGCGGAATATATTCTAGTTTCATAATAACCGCACCGGATATTTTGCACGGTGAAACTTTGGGCCCGGGGGGCGTTTTTACGCGGACTTTCGGCAGCCGTCCTGCGCTCTCAAAATTTTTTTCGCAGTTTCACATGCCCATCTTCAAACGACGATTCCCAAGCAACTAAAAGAGTCTAACTATCGCTATAAGTTTCAGAATCTGCGGAATATATTCTAGTTTCATAATAACCGCACCGGATATTTTGCACGGTGAAACTTTGGGCCCGGGGGGCGTTTTTACGCGGACTTTCGGCAGCCGTCCTGCGCTCTCAAAATTTTTTTCGCAGTTTCACATGCCCATCTTCAAACGACGATTCCCAAGCAACTAAAAGAGTCTAACTATCGCTATACGTTTCAGAATCTGCGGAATATATTCTAGTTTCATAATAACCGCACCGGATATTTTGCACGGTGAAACTTTGGGCCCGGGGGGCGTTTTTACGCGGACTTTCGGCAGCCGTCCTGCGCTCTCAAAATTTTTTTCGCAGTTTCACATGCCCATCTTCAAACGACGATTCCCAAGCAACTAAAAGAGTCTAACTATCGCTATAAGTTTCAGAATCTGCGGAATATATTCTAGTTTCATAAACCGCACCGGATATTTTGCACGGTGAAACTTTGGGCCCGGGGGGCGTTTTTACGCGGACTTTCGGCAGCCGTCCTGCGCTCTCAAAATTTTTTTCGCAGTTTCACATGCCCATCTTCAAACGACGATTCCCAAGCAACTAAAAGAGTCTAACTATCGCTATACGTTTCAGAATCTGCGGAATATATTCTAGTTTCATAATAACCGCACCGGATATTTTGCACGGTGAAACTTTGGGCCCGGGGGGCGTTTTTACGCGGACTTTCGGCAGCCGTCCTGCGCTCTCAAAATTTTTTTCGCAGTTTCACATGCCCATCTTCAAACGACGATTCCCAAGCAACTAAAAGAGTCTAACTATCGCTATAAGTTTCAGAATCTGCGGAATATATTCTAGTTTCATAATAACCGCACCGGATATTTTGCACGGTGAAACTTTGGGCCCGGGGGGCGTTTTTACGCGGACTTTCGGCAGCCGTCCTGCGCTCTCAAAATTTTTTTCGCAGTTTCACATGCCCATCTTCAAACGACGATTCCCAAGCAACTAAAAGAGTCTAACTATCGCTATACGTTTCAGAATCTGCGGAATATATTCTAGTTTCATAATAACCGCACCGGATATTTTGCACGGTGAAACTTTGGGCCCGGGGGGCGTTTTTACGCGGACTTTCGGCAGCCGTCCTGCGCTCTCAAAATTTTTTTCGCAGTTTCACATGCCCATCTTCAAACGACGATTCCCAAGCAACTAAAAGAGTCTAACTATCGCTATAAGTTTCAGAATCTGCGGAATATATTCTAGTTTCATAATAACCGCACCGGATATTTTGCACGGTGAAACTTTGGGCCCGGGGGGCGTTTTTACGCGGACTTTCGGCAGCCGTCCTGCGCTCTCAAAATTTTTTTCGCAGTTTCACATGCCCATCTTCAAACGACGATTCCCAAGCAACTAAAAGAGTCTAACTATCGCTATACGTTTCAGAATCTGCGGAATATATTCTAGTTTCATAATAACCGCACCGGATATTTTGCACGGTGAAACTTTGGGCCCGGGGGGCGTTTTTACGCGGACTTTCGGCAGCCGTCCTGCGCTCTCAAAATTTTTTTCGCAGTTTCACATGCCCATCTTCAAACGACGATTCCCAAGCAACTAAAAGAGTCTAACTATCGCTATAAGTTTCAGAATCTGCGGAATATATTCTAGTTTCATAATAACCGCACCGGATATTTTGCACGGTGAAACTTTGGGCCCGGGGGGCGTTTTTACGCGGACTTTCGGCAGCCGTCCTGCGCTCTCAAAATTTTTTTCGCAGTTTCACATGCCCATCTTCAAACGACGATTCCCAAGACAACTAAAAGAGTCTAACTATCGCTATACGTTTCAGAATCTGCGGAATATATTCTAGTTTCATAATAACCGCACCGGATATTTTGCACGGTGAAACTTTGGGCCCGGGGGGCGTTTTTACGCGGACTTTCGGCAGCCGTCCTGCGCTCTCAAAATTTTTTTCGCAGTTTCACATGCCCATCTTCAAACGACGATTCCCAAGCAACTAAAAGAGTCTAACTATCGCTATAAGTTTCAGAATCTGCGGAATATATTCTAGTTTCATAATAACCGCACCGGATATTTTGCACGGTGAAACTTTGGGCCCGGGGGGCGTTTTTACGCGGACTTTCGGCAGCCGTCCTGCGCTCTCAAAATTTTTTTCGCAGTTTCACATGCCCATCTTCAAACGACGATTCCCAAGCAACTAAAAGAGTCTAACTATCGCTATAAGTTTCAGAATCTGCGGAATATATTCTAGTTTCATAATAACCGCACCGGATATTTTGCACGGTGAAACTTTGGGCCCGGGGGGCGTTTTTACGCGGACTTTCGGCAGCCGTCCTGCGCTCTCAAAATTTTTTTCGCAGTTTCACATGCCCATCTTCAAACGACGATTCCCAAGCAACTAAAAGAGTCTAACTATCGCTATACGTTTCAGAATCTGCGGAATATATTCTAGTTTCATAATAACCGCACCGGATATTTTGCACGGTGAAACTTTGGGCCCGGGGGGCGTTTTTACGCGGACTTTCGGCAGCCGTCCTGCGCTCTCAAAATTTTTTTCGCAGTTTCACATGCCCATCTTCAAACGACGATTCCCAAGCAACTAAAAGAGTCTAACTATCGCTATAAGTTTCAGAATCTGCGGAATATATTCTAGTTTCATAATAACCGCACCGGATATTTTGCACGGTGAAACTTTGGGCCCGGGGGGCGTTTTTACGCGGACTTTCGGCAGCCGTCCTGCGCTCTCAAAATTTTTTTCGCAGTTTCACATGCCCATCTTCAAACGACGATTCCCAAGCAACTAAAAGAGTCTAACTATCGCTATAAGTTTCAGAATCTGCGGAATATATTCTAGTTTCATAATAACCGCACCGGATATTTTGCACGGTGAAACTTTGGGCCCGGGGGGCGTTTTTACGCGGACTTTCGGCAGCCGTCCTGCGCTCTCAAAATTTTTTTCGCAGTTTCACATGCCCATCTTCAAACGACGATTCCCAAGCAACTAAAAGAGTCTAACTATCGCTATAAGTTTCAGAATCTGCGGAATATATTCTAGTTTCATAATAACCGCACCGGATATTTTGCACGGTGAAACTTTGGGCCCGGGGGGCGTTTTTACGCGGACTTTCGGCAGCCGTCCTGCGCTCTCAAAATTTTTTTCGCAGTTTCACATGCCCATCTTCAAACGACGATTCCCAAGCAACTAAAAGAGTCTAACTATCGCTATACGTTTCAGAATCTGCGGAATATATTCTAGTTTCATAATAACCGCACCGGATATTTTGCACGGTGAAACTTTGGGCCCGGGGGGCGTTTTTACGCGGACTTTCGGCAGCCGTCCTGCGCTCTCAAAATTTTTTTCGCAGTTTCACATGCCCATCTTCAAACGACGATTCCCAAGCAACTAAAAGAGTCTAACTATCGCTATAAGTTTCAGAATCTGCGGAATATATTCTAGTTTCATAATAACCGCACCGGATATTTTGCACGGTGAAACTTTGGGCCCGGGGGGCGTTTTTACGCGGACTTTCGGCAGCCGTCCTGCGCTCTCAAAATTTTTTTCGCAGTTTCACATGCCCATCTTCAAACGACGATTCCCAAGCAACTAAAAGAGTCTAACTATCGCTATAAGTTTCAGAATCTGCGGAATATATTCTAGTTTCATAATAACCGCACCGGATATTTTGCACGGTGAAACTTTGGGCCCGGGGGGCGTTTTTACGCGGACTTTCGGCAGCCGTCCTGCGCTCTCAAAATTTTTTTCGCAGTTTCACATGCCCATCTTCAAACGACGATTCCCAAGCAACTAAAAGAGTCTAACTATCGCTATACGTTTCAGAATCTGCGGAATATATTCTAGTTTCATAATAACCGCACCGGATATTTTGCACGGTGAAACTTTGGGCCCGGGGGGCGTTTTTACGCGGACTTTCGGCAGCCGTCCTGCGCTCTCAAAATTTTTTTCGCAGTTTCACATGCCCATCTTCAAACGACGATTCCCAAGCAACTAAAAGAGTCTAACTATCGCTATAAGTTTCAGAATCTGCGGAATATATTCTAGTTTCATAATAACCGCACCGGATATTTTGCACGGTGAAACTTTGGGCCCGGGGGGCGTTTTTACGCGGACTTTCGGCAGCCGTCCTGCGCTCTCAAAATTTTTTTCGCAGTTTCACATGCCCATCTTCAAACGACGATTCCCAAGCAACTAAAAGAGTCTAACTATCGCTATACGTTTCAGAATCTGCGGAATATATTCTAGTTTCATAATAACCGCACCGGATATTTTGCACGGTGAAACTTTGGGCCCGGGGGGCGTTTTTACGCGGACTTTCGGCAGCCGTCCTGCGCTCTCAAAATTTTTTTCGCAGTTTCACATGCCCATCTTCAAACGACGATTCCCAAGCAACTAAAAGTGTCTAACTATCGCTATAAGTTTCAGAATCTGCGGAATATATTCTAGTTTCATAATAACCGCACCGGATATTTTGCACGGTGAAACTTTGGGCCCGGGGGGCGTTTTTACGCGGACTTTCGGCAGCCGTCCTGCGCTCTCAAAATTTTTTTCGCAGTTTCACATGCCCATCTTCAAACGACGATTCCCAAGCAACTAAAAGAGTCTAACTATCGCTATACGTTTCAGAATCTGCGGAATATATTCTAGTTTCATAATAACCGCACCGGATATTTTGCACGGTGAAACTTTGGGCCCGGGGGGCGTTTTTACGCGGACTTTCGGCAGCCGTCCTGCGCTCTCAAAATTTTTTTCGCAGTTTCACATGCCCATCTTCAAACGACGATTCCCAAGCAACTAAAAGAGTCTAACTATCGCTATAAGTTTCAGAATCTGCGGAATATATTCTAGTTTCATAATAACCGCACCGGATATTTTGCACGGTGAAACTTTGGGCCCGGGGGGCGTTTTTACGCGGACTTTCGGCAGCCGTCCTGCGCTCTCAAAATTTTTTTCGCAGTTTCACATGCCCATCTTCAAACGACGATTCCCAAGCAACTAAAAGAGTCTAACTATCGCTATACGTTTCAGAATCTGCGGAATATATTCTAGTTTCATAATAACCGCACCGGATATTTTGCACGGTGAAACTTTGGGCCCGGGGGGCGTTTTTACGCGGACTTTCGGCAGCCGTCCTGCGCTCTCAAAATTTTTTTCGCAGTTTCACATGCCCATCTTCAAACGACGATTCCCAAGCAACTAAAAGAGTCTAACTATCGCTATAAGTTTCAGAATCTGCGGAATATATTCTAGTTTCATAATAACCGCACCGGATATTTTGCACGGTGAAACTTTGGGCCCGGGGGGCGTTTTTACGCGGACTTTCGGCAGCCGTCCTGCGCTCTCAAAATTTTTTTCGCAGTTTCACATGCCCATCTTCAAACGACGATTCCCAAGCAACTAAAAGAGTCTAACTATCGCTATACGTTTCAGAATCTGCGGAATATATTCTAGTTTCATAATAACCGCACCGGATATTTTGCACGGTGAAACTTTGGGCCCGGGGGGCGTTTTTACGCGGACTTTCGGCAGCCGTCCTGCGCTCTCAAAATTTTTTTCGCAGTTTCACATGCCCATCTTCAAACGACGATTCCCAAGCAACTAAAAGAGTCTAACTATCGCTATAAGTTTCAGAATCTGCGGAATATATTCTAGTTTCATAATAACCGCACCGGATATTTTGCACGGTGAAACTTTGGGCCCGGGGGGCGTTTTTACGCGGACTTTCGGCAGCCGTCCTGCGCTCTCAAAATTTTTTTCGCAGTTTCACATGCCCATCTTCAAACGACGATTCCCAAGCAACTAAAAGAGTCTAACTATCGCTATACGTTTCAGAATCTGCGGAATATATTCTAGTTTCATAATAACCGCACCGGATATTTTGCACGGTGAAACTTTGGGCCCGGGGGGCGTTTTTACGCGGACTTTCGGCAGCCGTCCTGCGCTCTCAAAATTTTTTTCGCAGTTTCACATGCCCATCTTCAAACGACGATTCCCAAGCAACTAAAAGAGTCTAACTATCGCTATAAGTTTCAGAATCTGCGGAATATATTCTAGTTTCATAATAACCGCACCGGATATTTTGCACGGTGAAACTTTGGGCCCGGGGGGCGTTTTTACGCGGACTTTCGGCAGCCGTCCTGCGCTCTCAAAATTTTTTTCGCAGTTTCACATGCCCATCTTCAAACGACGATTCCCAAGCAACTAAAAGAGTCTAACTATCGCTATACGTTTCAGAATCTGCGGAATATATTCTAGTTTCATAATAACCGCACCGGATATTTTGCACGGTGAAACTTTGGGCCCGGGGGGCGTTTTTACGCGGACTTTCGGCAGCCGTCCTGCGCTCTCAAAATTTTTTTCGCAGTTTCACATGCCCATCTTCAAACGACGATTCCCAAGCAACTAAAAGAGTCTAACTATCGCTATAAGTTTCAGAATCTGCGGAATATATTCTAGTTTCATAATAACCGCACCGGATATTTTGCACGGTGAAACTTTGGGCCCGGGGGGCGTTTTTACGCGGACTTTCGGCAGCCGTCCTGCGCTCTCAAAATTTTTTTCGCAGTTTCACATGCCCATCTTCAAACGACGATTCCCAAGCAACTAAAAGAGTCTAACTATCGCTATAAGTTTCAGAATCTGCGGAATATATTCTAGTTTCATAATAACCGCACCGGATATTTTGCACGGTGAAACTTTGGGCCCGGGGGGCGTTTTTACGCGGACTTTCGGCAGCCGTCCTGCGCTCTCAAAATTTTTTTCGCAGTTTCACATGCCCATCTTCAAACGACGATTCCCAAGCAACTAAAAGAGTCTAACTATCGCTATACGTTTCAGAATCTGCGGAATATATTCTAGTTTCATAATAACCGCACCGGATATTTTGCACGGTGAAACTTTGGGCCCGGGGGGCGTTTTTACGCGGACTTTCGGCAGCCGTCCTGCGCTCTCAAAATTTTTTTCGCAGTTTCACATGCCCATCTTCAAACGACGATTCCCAAGCAACTAAAAGAGTCTAACTATCGCTATAAGTTTCAGAATCTGCGGAATATATTCTAGTTTCATAATAACCGCACCGGATATTTTGCACGGTGAAACTTTGGGCCCGGGGGGCGTTTTTACGCGGACTTTCGGCAGCCGTCCTGCGCTCTCAAAATTTTTTTCGCAGTTTCACATGCCCATCTTCAAACGACGATTCCCAAGCAACTAAAAGAGTCTAACTATCGCTATACGTTTCAGAATCTGCGGAATATATTCTAGTTTCATAATAACCGCACCGGATATTTTGCACGGTGAAACTTTGGGCCCGGGGGGCGTTTTTACGCGGACTTTCGGCAGCCGTCCTGCGCTCTCAAAATTTTTTTCGCAGTTTCACATGCCCATCTTCAAACGACGATTCCCAAGCAACTAAAAGAGTCTAACTATCGCTATACGTTTCAGAATCTGCGGAATATATTCTAGTTTCATAATAACCGCACCGGATATTTTGCACGGTGAAACTTTGGGCCCGGGGGGCGTTTTTACGCGGACTTTCGGCAGCCGTCCTGCGCTCTCAAAATTTTTTTCGCAGTTTCACATGCCCATCTTCAAACGACGATTCCCAAGCAACTAAAAGAGTCTAACTATCGCTATAAGTTTCAGAATCTGCGGAATATATTCTAGTTTCATAATAACCGCACCGGATATTTTGCACGGTGAAACTTTGGGCCCGGGGGGCGTTTTTACGCGGACTTTCGGCAGCCGTCCTGCGCTCTCAAAATTTTTTTCGCAGTTTCACATGCCCATCTTCAAACGACGATTCCCAAGCAACTAAAAGAGTCTAACTATCGCTATAAGTTTCAGAATCTGCGGAATATATTCTAGTTTCATAATAACCGCACCGGATATTTTGCACGGTGAAACTTTGGGCCCGGGGGGCGTTTTTACGCGGACTTTCGGCAGCCGTCCTGCGCTCTCAAAATTTTTTTCGCAGTTTCACATGCCCATCTTCAAACGACGATTCCCAAGCAACTAAAAGAGTCTAACTATCGCTATACGTTTCAGAATCTGCGGAATATATTCTAGTTTCATAATAACCGCACCGGATATTTTGCACGGTGAAACTTTGGGCCCGGGGGGCGTTTTTACGCGGACTTTCGGCAGCCGTCCTGCGCTCTCAAAATTTTTTTCGCAGTTTCACATGCCCATCTTCAAACGACGATTCCCAAGCAACTAAAAGAGTCTAACTATCGCTATAAGTTTCAGAATCTGCGGAATATATTCTAGTTTCATAATAACCGCACCGGATATTTTGCACGGTGAAACTTTGGGCCCGGGGGGCGTTTTTACGCGGACTTTCGGCAGCCGTCCTGCGCTCTCAAAATTTTTTTCGCAGTTTCACATGCCCATCTTCAAACGACGATTCCCAAGCAACTAAAAGAGTCTAACTATCGCTATACGTTTCAGAATCTGCGGAATATATTCTAGTTTCATAATAACCGCACTGGATATTTTGCACGGTGAAACTTTGGGCCCGGGGGGCGTTTTTACGCGGACTTTCGGCAGCCGTCCTGCGCTCTCAAAATTTTTTTCGCAGTTTCACATGCCCATCTTCAAACGACGATTCCCAAGCAACTAAAAGTGTCTAACTATCGCTATAAGTTTCAGAATCTGCGGAATATATTCTAGTTTCATAATAACCGCACCGGATATTTTGCACGGTGAAACTTTGGGCCCGGGGGGCGTTTTTACGCGGACTTTCGGCAGCCGTCCTGCGCTCTCAAAATTTTTTTCGCAGTTTCACATGCCCATCTTCAAACGACGATTCCCAAGCAACTAAAAGAGTCTAACTATCGCTATACGTTTCAGAATCTGCGGAATATATTCTAGTTTCATAATAACCGCACCGGATATTTTGCACGGTGAAACTTTGGGCCCGGGGGGCGTTTTTACGCGGACTTTCGGCAGCCGTCCTGCGCTCTCAAAATTTTTTTCGCAGTTTCACATGCCCATCTTCAAACGACGATTCCCAAGCAACTAAAAGAGTCTAACTATCGCTATAAGTTTCAGAATCTGCGGAATATATTCTAGTTTCATAATAACCGCACCGGATATTTTGCACGGTGAAACTTTGGGCCCGGGGGGCGTTTTTACGCGGACTTTCGGCAGCCGTCCTGCGCTCTCAAAATTTTTTTCGCAGTTTCACATGCCCATCTTCAAACGACGATTCCCAAGCAACTAAAAGAGTCTAACTATCGCTATACGTTTCAGAATCTGCGGAATATATTCTAGTTTCATAATAACCGCACCGGATATTTTGCACGGTGAAACTTTGGGCCCGGGGGGCGTTTTTACGCGGACTTTCGGCAGCCGTCCTGCGCTCTCAAAATTTTTTTCGCAGTTTCACATGCCCATCTTCAAACGACGATTCCCAAGCAACTAAAAGAGTCTAACTATCGCTATAAGTTTCAGAATCTGCGGAATATATTCTAGTTTCATAATAACCGCACCGGATATTTTGCACGGTGAAACTTCGGGCCCGGGGGGCGTTTTTACGCGGACTTTCGGCAGCCGTCCTGCGCTCTCAAAATTTTTTTCGCAGTTTCACATGCCCATCTTCAAACGACGATTCCCAAGCAACTAAAAGAGTCTAACTATCGCTATACGTTTCAGAATCTGCGGAATATATTCTAGTTTCATAATAACCGCACCGGATATTTTGCACGGTGAAACTTTGGGCCCGGGGGGCGTTTTTACGCGGACTTTCGGCAGCCGTCCTGCGCTCTCAAAATTTTTTTCGCAGTTTCACATGCCCATCTTCAAACGACGATTCCCAAGCAACTAAAAGAGTCTAACTATCGCTATAAGTTTCAGAATCTGCGGAATATATTCTAGTTTCATAATAACCGCACCGGATATTTTGCACGGTGAAACTTTGGGCCCGGGGGGCGTTTTTACGCGGACTTTCGGCAGCCGTCCTGCGCTCTCAAAATTTTTTTCGCAGTTTCACATGCCCATCTTCAAACGACGATTCCCAAGCAACTAAAAGAGTCTAACTATCGCTATACGTTTCAGAATCTGCGGAATATATTCTAGTTTCATAATAACCGCACCGGATATTTTGCACGGTGAAACTTTGGGCCCGGGGGGCGTTTTTACGCGGACTTTCGGCAGCCGTCCTGCGCTCTCAAAATTTTTTTCGCAGTTTCACATGCCCATCTTCAAACGACGATTCCCAAGCAACTAAAAGAGTCTAACTATCGCTATAAGTTTCAGAATCTGCGGAATATATTCTAGTTTCATAATAACCGCACCGGATATTTTGCACGGTGAAACTTTGGGCCCGGGGGGCGTTTTTACGCGGACTTTCGGCAGCCGTCCTGCGCTCTCAAAATTTTTTTCGCAGTTTCACATGCCCATCTTCAAACGACGATTCCCAAGCAACTAAAAGAGTCTAACTATCGCTATACGTTTCAGAATCTGCGGAATATATTCTAGTTTCATAATAACCGCACCGGATATTTTGCACGGTGAAACTTTGGGCCCGGGGGGCGTTTTTACGCGGACTTTCGGCAGCCGTCCTGCGCTCTCAAAATTTTTTTCGCAGTTTCACATGCCCATCTTCAAACGACGATTCCCAAGCAACTAAAAGAGTCTAACTATCGCTATAAGTTTCAGAATCTGCGGAATATATTCTAGTTTCATAATAACCGCACCGGATATTTTGCACGGTGAAACTTTGGGCCCGGGGGGCGTTTTTACGCGGACTTTCGGCAGCCGTCCTGCGCTCTCAAAATTTTTTTCGCAGTTTCACATGCCCATCTTCAAACGACGATTCCCAAGCAACTAAAAGAGTCTAACTATCGCTATAAGTTTCAGAATCTGCGGAATATATTCTAGTTTCATAATAACCGCACCGGATATTTTGCACGGTGAAACTTTGGGCCCGGGGGGCGTTTTTACGCGGACTTTCGGCAGCCGTCCTGCGCTCTCAAAATTTTTTTCGCAGTTTCACATGCCCATCTTCAAACGACGATTCCCAAGCAACTAAAAGAGTCTAACTATCGCTATACGTTTCAGAATCTGCGGAATATATTCTAGTTTCATAATAACCGCACCGGATATTTTGCACGGTGAAACTTTGGGCCCGGGGGGCGTTTTTACGCGGACTTTCGGCAGCCGTCCTGCGCTCTCAAAATTTTTTTCGCAGTTTCACATGCCCATCTTCAAACGACGATTCCCAAGCAACTAAAAGAGTCTAACTATCGCTATAAGTTTCAGAATCTGCGGAATATATTCTAGTTTCATAATAACCGCACCGGATATTTTGCACGGTGAAACTTTGGGCCCGGGGGGCGTTTTTACGCGGACTTTCGGCAGCCGTCCTGCGCTCTCAAAATTTTTTTCGCAGTTTCACATGCCCATCTTCAAACGACGATTCCCAAGCAACTAAAAGAGTCTAACTATCGCTATACGTTTCAGAATCTGCGGAATATATTCTAGTTTCATAATAACCGCACCGGATATTTTGCACGGTGAAACTTTGGGCCCGGGGGGCGTTTTTACGCGGACTTTCGGCAGCCGTCCTGCGCTCTCAAAATTTTTTTCGCAGTTTCACATGCCCATCTTCAAACGACGATTCCCAAGCAACTAAAAGAGTCTAACTATCGCTATAAGTTTCAGAATCTGCGGAATATATTCTAGTTTCATAATAACCGCACCGGATATTTTGCACGGTGAAACTTTGGGCCCGGGGGGCGTTTTTACGCGGACTTTCGGCAGCCGTCCTGCGCTCTCAAAATTTTTTTCGCAGTTTCACATGCCCATCTTCAAACGACGATTCCCAAGCAACTAAAAGAGTCTAACTATCGCTATACGTTTCAGAATCTGCGGAATATATTCTAGTTTCATAATAACCGCACCGGATATTTTGCACGGTGAAACTTTGGGCCCGGGGGGCGTTTTTACGCGGACTTTCGGCAGCCGTCCTGCGCTCTCAAAATTTTTTTCGCAGTTTCACATGCCCATCTTCAAACGACGATTCCCAAGCAACTAAAAGAGTCTAACTATCGCTATAAGTTTCAGAATCTGCGGAATATATTCTAGTTTCATAATAACCGCACCGGATATTTTGCACGGTGAAACTTTGGGCCCGGGGGGCGTTTTTACGCGGACTTTCGGCAGCCGTCCTGCGCTCTCAAAATTTTTTTCGCAGTTTCACATGCCCATCTTCAAACGACGATTCCCAAGCAACTAAAAGAGTCTAACTATCGCTATACGTTTCAGAATCTGCGGAATATATTCTAGTTTCATAATAACCGCACCGGATATTTTGCACGGTGAAACTTTGGGCCCGGGGGGCGTTTTTACGCGGACTTTCGGCAGCCGTCCTGCGCTCTCAAAATTTTTTTCGCAGTTTCACATGCCCATCTTCAAACGACGATTCCCAAGCAACTAAAAGAGTCTAACTATCGCTATAAGTTTCAGAATCTGCGGAATATATTCTAGTTTCATAATAACCGCACCGGATATTTTGCACGGTGAAACTTTGGGCCCGGGGGGCGTTTTTACGCGGACTTTCGGCAGCCGTCCTGCGCTCTCAAAATTTTTTTCGCAGTTTCACATGCCCATCTTCAAACGACGATTCCCAAGCAACTAAAAGAGTCTAACTATCGCTATAAGTTTCAGAATCTGCGGAATATATTCTAGTTTCATAATAACCGCACCGGATATTTTGCACGGTGAAACTTTGGGCCCGGGGGGCGTTTTTACGCGGACTTTCGGCAGCCGTCCTGCGCTCTCAAAATTTTTTTCGCAGTTTCACATGCCCATCTTCAAACGACGATTCCCAAGCAACTAAAAGAGTCTAACTATCGCTATACGTTTCAGAATCTGCGGAATATATTCTAGTTTCATAATAACCGCACCGGATATTTTGCACGGTGAAACTTTGGGCCCGGGGGGCGTTTTTACGCGGACTTTCGGCAGCCGTCCTGCGCTCTCAAAATTTTTTTCGCAGTTTCACATGCCCATCTTCAAACGACGATTCCTAAGCAACTAAAAGAGTCTAACTATCGCTATAAGTTTCAGAATCTGCGGAATATATTCTAGTTTCATAATAACCGCACCGGATATTTTGCACGGTGAAACTTTGGGCCCGGGGGGCGTTTTTACGCGGACTTTCGGCAGCCGTCCTGCGCTCTCAAAATTTTTTTCGCAGTTTCACATGCCCATCTTCAAACGACGATTCCCAAGCAACTAAAAGAGTCTAACTATCGCTATACGTTTCAGAATCTGCGGAATATATTCTAGTTTCATAATAACCGCACCGGATATTTTGCACGGTGAAACTTTGGGCCCGGGGGGCGTTTTTACGCGGACTTTCGGCAGCCGTCCTGCGCTCTCAAAATTTTTTTCGCAGTTTCACATGCCCATCTTCAAACGACGATTCCCAAGCAACTAAAAGAGTCTAACTATCGCTATAAGTTTCAGAATCTGCGGAATATATTCTAGTTTCATAATAACCGCACCGGATATTTTGCACGGTGAAACTTTGGGCCCGGGGGGCGTTTTTACGCGGACTTTCGGCAGCCGTCCTGCGCTCTCAAAATTTTTTTCGCAGTTTCACATGCCCATCTTCAAACGACGATTCCCAAGCAACTAAAAGAGTCTAACTATCGCTATACGTTTCAGAATCTGCGGAATATATTCTAGTTTCATAATAACCGCACCGGATATTTTGCACGGTGAAACTTTGGGCCCGGGGGGCGTTTTTACGCGGACTTTCGGCAGCCGTCCTGCGCTCTCAAAATTTTTTTCGCAGTTTCACATGCCCATCTTCAAACGACGATTCCCAAGCAACTAAAAGAGTCTAACTATCGCTATAAGTTTCAGAATCTGCGGAATATATTCTAGTTTCATAATAACCGCACCGGATATTTTGCACGGTGAAACTTTGGGCCCGGGGGGCGTTTTTACGCGGACTTTCGGCAGCCGTCCTGCGCTCTCAAAATTTTTTTCGCAGTTTCACATGCCCATCTTCAAACGACGATTCCCAAGCAACTAAAAGAGTCTAACTATCGCTATAAGTTTCAGAATCTGCGGAATATATTCTAGTTTCATAATAACCGCACCGGATATTTTGCACGGTGAAACTTTGGGCCCGGGGGGCGTTTTTACGCGGACTTTCGGCAGCCGTCCTGCGCTCTCAAAATTTTTTTCGCAGTTTCACATGCCCATCTTCAAACGACGATTCCCAAGCAACTAAAAGAGTCTAACTATCGCTATAAGTTTCAGAATCTGCGGAATATATTCTAGTTTCATAATAACCGCACCGGATATTTTGCACGGTGAAACTTTGGGCCCGGGGGGCGTTTTTACGCGGACTTTCGGCAGCCGTCCTGCGCTCTCAAAATTTTTTTCGCAGTTTCACATGCCCATCTTCAAACGACGATTCCCAAGCAACTAAAAGAGTCTAACTATCGCTATACGTTTCAGAATCTGCGGAATATATTCTAGTTTCATAATAACCGCACCGGATATTTTGCACGGTGAAACTTTGGGCCCGGGGGGCGTTTTTACGCGGACTTTCGGCAGCCGTCCTGCGCTCTCAAAATTTTTTTCGCAGTTTCACATGCCCATCTTCAAACGACGATTCCCAAGCAACTAAAAGAGTCTAACTATCGCTATAAGTTTCAGAATCTGCGGAATATATTCTAGTTTCATAATAACCGCACCGGATATTTTGCACGGTGAAACTTTGGGCCCGGGGGGCGTTTTTACGCGGACTTTCGGCAGCCGTCCTGCGCTCTCAAAATTTTTTTCGCAGTTTCACATGCCCATCTTCAAACGACGATTCCCAAGCAACTAAAAGAGTCTAACTATCGCTATACGTTTCAGAATCTGCGGAATATATTCTAGTTTCATAATAACCGCACCGGATATTTTGCACGGTGAAACTTTGGGCCCGGGGGGCGTTTTTACGCGGACTTTCGGCAGCCGTCCTGCGCTCTCAAAATTTTTTTCGCAGTTTCACATGCCCATCTTCAAACGACGATTCCCAAGCAACTAAAAGAGTCTAACTATCGCTATAAGTTTCAGAATCTGCGGAATATATTCTAGTTTCATAATAACCGCACCGGATATTTTGCACGGTGAAACTTTGGGCCCGGGGGGCGTTTTTACGCGGACTTTCGGCAGCCGTCCTGCGCTCTCAAAATTTTTTTCGCAGTTTCACATGCCCATCTTCAAACGACGATTCCCAAGCAACTAAAAGAGTCTAACTATCGCTATACGTTTCAGAATCTGCGGAATATATTCTAGTTTCATAATAACCGCACCGGATATTTTGCACGGTGAAACTTTGGGCCCGGGGGGCGTTTTTACGCGGACTTTCGGCAGCCGTCCTGCGCTCTCAAAATTTTTTTCGCAGTTTCACATGCCCATCTTCAAACGACGATTCCCAAGCAACTAAAAGAGTCTAACTATCGCTATAAGTTTCAGAATCTGCGGAATATATTCTAGTTTCATAATAACCGCACCGGATATTTTGCACGGTGAAACTTTGGGCCCGGGGGGCGTTTTTACGCGGACTTTCGGCAGCCGTCCTGCGCTCTCAAAATTTTTTTCGCAGTTTCACATGCCCATCTTCAAACGACGATTCCCAAGCAACTAAAAGAGTCTAACTATCGCTATACGTTTCAGAATCTGCGGAATATATTCTAGTTTCATAATAACCGCACCGGATATTTTGCACGGTGAAACTTTGGGCCCGGGGGGCGTTTTTACGCGGACTTTCGGCAGCCGTCCTGCGCTCTCAAAATTTTTTTCGCAGTTTCACATGCCCATCTTCAAACGACGATTCCCAAGCAACTAAAAGAGTCTAACTATCGCTATACGTTTCAGAATCTGCGGAATATATTCTAGTTTCATAATAACCGCACCGGATATTTTGCACGGTGAAACTTTGGGCCCGGGGGGCGTTTTTACGCGGACTTTCGGCAGCCGTCCTGCGCTCTCAAAATTTTTTTCGCAGTTTCACATGCCCATCTTCAAACGACGATTCCCAAGCAACTAAAAGAGTCTAACTATCGCTATAAGTTTCAGAATCTGCGGAATATATTCTAGTTTCATAATAACCGCACCGGATATTTTGCACGGTGAAACTTTGGGCCCGGGGGGCGTTTTTACGCGGACTTTCGGCAGCCGTCCTGCGCTCTCAAAATTTTTTTCGCAGTTTCACATGCCCATCTTCAAACGACGATTCCCAAGCAACTAAAAGAGTCTAACTATCGCTATACGTTTCAGAATCTGCGGAATATATTCTAGTTTCATAATAACCGCACCGGATATTTTGCACGGTGAAACTTTGGGCCCGGGGGGCGTTTTTACGCGGACTTTCGGCAGCCGTCCTGCGCTCTCAAAATTTTTTTCGCAGTTTCACATGCCCATCTTCAAACGACGATTCCCAAGCAACTAAAAGAGTCTAACTATCGCTATAAGTTTCAGAATCTGCGGAATATATTCTAGTTTCATAATAACCGCACCGGATATTTTGCACGGTGAAACTTTGGGCCCGGGGGGCGTTTTTACGCGGACTTTCGGCAGCCGTCCTGCGCTCTCAAAATTTTTTTCGCAGTTTCACATGCCCATCTTCAAACGACGATTCCCAAGCAACTAAAAGAGTCTAACTATCGCTATACGTTTCAGAATCTGCGGAATATATTCTAGTTTCATAATAACCGCACCGGATATTTTGCACGGTGAAACTTTGGGCCCGGGGGGCGTTTTTACGCGGACTTTCGGCAGCCGTCCTGCGCTCTCAAAATTTTTTTCGCAGTTTCACATGCCCATCTTCAAACGACGATTCCCAAGCAACTAAAAGAGTCTAACTATCGCTATAAGTTTCAGAATCTGCGGAATATATTCTAGTTTCATAATAACCGCACCGGATATTTTGCACGGTGAAACTTTGGGCCCGGGGGGCGTTTTTACGCGGACTTTCGGCAGCCGTCCTGCGCTCTCAAAATTTTTTTCGCAGTTTCACATGCCCATCTTCAAACGACGATTCCCAAGCAACTAAAAGAGTCTAACTATCGCTATACGTTTCAGAATCTGCGGAATATATTCTAGTTTCATAATAACCGCACCGGATATTTTGCACGGTGAAACTTTGGGCCCGGGGGGCGTTTTTACGCGGACTTTCGGCAGCCGTCCTGCGCTCTCAAAATTTTTTTCGCAGTTTCACATGCCCATCTTCAAACGACGATTCCCAAGCAACTAAAAGAGTCTAACTATCGCTATAAGTTTCAGAATCTGCGGAATATATTCTAGTTTCATAATAACCGCACCGGATATTTTGCACGGTGAAACTTTGGGCCCGGGGGGCGTTTTTACGCGGACTTTCGGCAGCCGTCCTGCGCTCTCAAAATTTTTTTCGCAGTTTCACATGCCCATCTTCAAACGACGATTCCCAAGCAACTAAAAGAGTCTAACTATCGCTATAAGTTTCAGAATCTGCGGAATATATTCTAGTTTCATAATAACCGCACCGGATATTTTGCACGGTGAAACTTTGGGCCCGGGGGGCGTTTTTACGCGGACTTTCGGCAGCCGTCCTGCGCTCTCAAAATTTTTTTCGCAGTTTCACATGCCCATCTTCAAACGACGATTCCCAAGCAACTAAAAGAGTCTAACTATCGCTATAAGTTTCAGAATCTGCGGAATATATTCTAGTTTCATAATAACCGCACCGGATATTTTGCACGGTGAAACTTTGGGCCCGGGGGGCGTTTTTACGCGGACTTTCGGCAGCCGTCCTGCGCTCTCAAAATTTTTTTCGCAGTTTCACATGCCCATCTTCAAACGACGATTCCCAAGCAACTAAAAGAGTCTAACTATCGCTATAAGTTTCAGAATCTGCGGAATATATTCTAGTTTCATAATAACCGCACCGGATATTTTGCACGGTGAAACTTTGGGCCCGGGGGGCGTTTTTACGCGGACTTTCGGCAGCCGTCCTGCGCTCTCAAAATTTTTTTCGCAGTTTCACATGCCCATCTTCAAACGACGATTCCCAAGCAACTAAAAGAGTCTAACTATCGCTATAAGTTTCAGAATCTGCGGAATATATTCTAGTTTCATAATAACCGCACCGGATATTTTGCACGGTGAAACTTTGGGCCCGGGGGGCGTTTTTACGCGGACTTTCGGCAGCCGTCCTGCGCTCTCAAAATTTTTTTCGCAGTTTCACATGCCCATCTTCAAACGACGATTCCCAAGCAACTAAAAGAGTCTAACTATCGCTATAAGTTTCAGAATCTGCGGAATATATTCTAGTTTCATAATAACCGCACCGGATATTTTGCACGGTGAAACTTTGGGCCCGGGGGGCGTTTTTACGCGGACTTTCGGCAGCCGTCCTGCGCTCTCAAAATTTTTTTCGCAGTTTCACATGCCCATCTTCAAACGACGATTCCCAAGCAACTAAAAGAGTCTAACTATCGCTATACGTTTCAGAATCTGCGGAATATATTCTAGTTTCATAATAACCGCACCGGATATTTTGCACGGTGAAACTTTGGGCCCGGGGGGCGTTTTTACGCGGACTTTCGGCAGCCGTCCTGCGCTCTCAAAATTTTTTTCGCAGTTTCACATGCCCATCTTCAAACGACGATTCCCAAGCAACTAAAAGAGTCTAACTATCGCTATAAGTTTCAGAATCTGCGGAATATATTCTAGTTTCATAATAACCGCACCGGATATTTTGCACGGTGAAACTTTGGGCCCGGGGGGCGTTTTTACGCGGACTTTCGGCAGCCGTCCTGCGCTCTCAAAATTTTTTTCGCAGTTTCACATGCCCATCTTCAAACGACGATTCCCAAGCAACTAAAAGAGTCTAACTATCGCTATAAGTTTCAGAATCTGCGGAATATATTCTAGTTT